>JAJOOF010000821.1:0-63141 GCA_029582545.1 Solanum lignicaule
ACCCCTCTTCACAAGGATATCAATCACTGCAAGTCCCTGATCAAGCAACGTGGAGAAAAAAGTGAATCTGTGGTTGATGAAAGCTTACAAAATACGAATCCTCATGGTACTACACGGGGGGCAGATGAAAGCTTGACACTTTGTGTTTTCTTTAATAAACCTAAGGGATGCCATAGTGGTTCCTATTGTCGCTTCCTGCATGATATATCTGGTAAAAAGAGGTCTGGGGGGAGATTGGAAGGTCGGGATTCGAAGAGACTGAAGTGAAGTGGAGAACATTAATATGAAATGACTCAAAGAGGATTTTTTTTTATATATATATAGGAAACTAGTGACAAAGGCAGTTGCACAGCTGTTTAAACAAAAGCACTTTGTTTTGCCTTTCCCTTAAGGGAAATTTTGAAACGCAGACTTTTAAAACTTTAGAATTTATCTGAAAAACTTGGAAGGAGTTTTCCTTTGACACTTTGAACTTGGATGAAGCATTGTTTTGCCTTGACAATATTTCTATTCCGACAAGTTTTTTTGAAATCATTGTTTGCTCTCCTAATTGCAATTGCAATATGGTATAGGTTATAACCCCCTCCCCCCCCCCCCCCACTTTAAAAATGAAAACATAAAAGTGATGTACTGTTGATATCAACAATGAATTTAAGATGATAATTTGATTTATAATATGATTCAGTGGGAATTAATAAGGTATGAAAGCATTTGATAGAACAAATTAAGTGTATTAAATTCTTTGAAGGCAGTGAAAATTGTACTAGCGAATAATAACAATAATGAGATGATTACATACATGTATAAGTCAGAAATGTTACTAATAATGGCTTGCCACAATTTCCTACAAACTCTGAATTCCAGAAACTTGAGACTTGAGCTGGGGAATATTCTGGTTTTCGCATATTGTTCCATACTTGGGCTCATGGTTTTCATTAGCTGGTTGGTCTGGAAAAATTTCAGTCTAAGTGCCGATATTTTTAAATGTAGGCCTATACTGGGGAACAGAGCTGTAACTAACGGGTAGTTTCGAGAAACTTGGGTTTGCTCAGATACCTTCAGATTTTAAATGCTTATATGGCAACTTGATGCCCCTTTTTCTGGAGAAATAAAGAAGTCGGATCACCGATAAGGTCACCAACGAAACTAGTAAATAGCTCACCGCAATATGCAAGAACTGCAGTTGATTCAGATCTGCAAAGTCGTTTGTCCATCATACTTAATGGCAGTGGCGGATCTAGGGTATCGGGTTAGAGTTTTCGAGAATAATTTAAGTATGCATGGCCAAGCTGGTGGATCTCGGGTATCGGGTAAGGGTTTTCGAGAACAATTGAAGCATGAATAGCGAAGTTGGCGGATCTAGGGTATTGGGTAAGGGTTTTCGGGAACAATTTAAACATGAAGGCCAAGCCGGCAGATCTAGGCAATCGGGTTAGGGTTTTCGGTAACAGTTTAAGCATGGCGGCCAAGCCTGCGGATCTAGGCTATCGGGTTAGGTTTTTTGTTTTTTCTTTTATGACAAGGAAAATCAGGGGCCGCTGTAAGGTAAAATCTCGCTCCTATGTAATAACTCACAAAATCACACAATTTAAACATGAAGGCCAAGCCGGCGGATCTAGGCTACCGGAATCAAACAAAGGTCGAAAGACCATTCGATTCATTAAGGGGCATAGCGGCACCCTCGCCCAGCGCCATTTCTGGACCTAGCAGCAGACGGGCTGGCCATGCCTGAATTCAGACCGGACCAGACTCTTCTTTGTTTGAGCTGCTCCCAGGCACGCAGGCCAAAGATCTCACTTGTCCTGGACAAGTATGTAGAGATCTTCGTGGGACCGTGGAGGGAGTCTCAATCGATCTTTTCTAGGATTCCTTATCACACCGCACATGGAGATCTTTCCATTGATAGATCAAAGGGTCCTCCCTTGAACTAATTCTTAAAGGTTAGGTTACTACCTGCTTCTACGGAAGAGGTTTACTTTGTACCACCCGGAGGTCATATAGATCGGAATCCAGAGTGATAAGAACGAGGTTAGGGTTTTCGGGTACAGTTTAAGCATGGCGGCCAAGCGTGCGAATCTAGGCTATTGGGTTAAGTTTAGATTTTTTGTTTTTTTTATGACAAGGAAAATCCGCCGCTGTAAGGTAAAATCCCGCTCCTAGCCGAGGTTAGGGTTTTCGGGAATGATTTTTGCACAAACTTTACATTTTTATTGAGAAATCTATTAAATATATATAAAAAATATTTATTGAGAATCTACTAACAAACCAATCAATTGATCCGGTTATAGGGAAGGAACTCACTTAAACTTAGCTTGCCTTTTTGTAAAGACTAAAGAGGTTTGTTTCCCCTGGATACATACTTAAAGGTATGTTTCATTTTTATTTGAAATTATTGAAAATCATAAATTCAAGTTTTGAATTCGTCTTATCTAGCAAAAAACAAAGTTTCAACCGAACATTTGGGACGTTAAAGATTTGACAGATTCTAAGCTATGGATTTGTAACAGGGTTTGACAGAATTGCTACTTCATAAAACCTGAATAAATAGGAGCACTTGTAAATTCCCTCGTATTCCTTTCGAGTAGTCACATAAAAAAAAGTAAACACGGAGAATAAGTAAACGAACTGGTAAATCGGTTTGACGGAATTGATTCAACTTTTCTACTAGAATAATCATCTCTCCGCTGCTGGTTCTGTTCATCTACGGACAATCAAATCTTAACTTCTACCACATTTCGCTAGCCAGCAGTTTAAGACAGGTAAAAAGAAAATTTAACGTCTGTTAAATTCTTAAACCCTCCGAAAACTGGTCAAATTTATAACAAGAATAATCCAATCAGCTAAATGTGGTACCTGATTGTAGATATATAGTAGTTCATGTATTTGCAAAATGCAACTACTACAACATGAAAACGGGGTAGCCAAGCATACATAGAATTATAAAGTACTACAACAACATGATTTTAAGGTCCCACAGCCTTATATCACAATAATGTTCAGTTTTGGTGCAATCAACCTATTACCTATACAGAACATTCAGATAGTACAAAAAATTTTGATTAATCCCCGCCAAAAAAAGCATCTGCTCAGTCTACTCCAATCAACCTATTCTGATTGTACAAACAAATTTTGATTAATCTCTGTAAAAAGGTCTCTGCTCGCTATTCAGACTTCAGAACCTATAATGTAGAGGATGAATTTGCATGAAGGTATTCTGTCATCTGCAAGACATTACTTCAGCAAAGGAAACTCTCAGTTTCTACACATTAACAAAGGTCTGCAGGATCTCATATAACCTTGAGATGTATACCTAAACTTCTTTGAGAATGGGCCAACCTTTCTTGATAATATCATTGATCTTTGCATCAATCCGCTTTTGGATTCTTGATGAACAAAGCTCTGCTGCATAGCCATTTAGTTTTGTAGCCAATGTTGATCTCTCAAGCTCCTCCTCAGGCAAGTTTCCCATCAATTGAAGTAGGAAGGGGTTCCGCTTGAGCTCAAATTTCTGAAAAATGGACAGTGGTGATTTGTCAGTCATGTACTTCAAATGATCATTGGAGCAATGACAGTCGAATAAAAAAGAAGAATTTATAAACATGAGGAAAAAAAAAAAGTCCACATTATTTGTGAATCAATAAATGATAAATCACAAAATCAAGGTGGCTCTGTTTCTGGGGAAGTTCTGGGTCTTCTAGTTCAGAGAAATAATTTTTCTCATTTCCTGATTTCACTCCTACAAAATAATTAAAGAAATAAACGTTTGGCAAGAAAAGGTCTTTCTTTTCCAAGTGACTAAAAATCTAAATGTTGTAACAAACTGCGAAACCAAATGGTCCAGTAAACTAAAAGTTTAGAGACACGTTTGGTGCCTGTAGTGAATCTTTGTTGAAGAGCAATGGAGGGAAGAGATAGGAGAGCCTTTGATGGGGAAGAGAATAACTAGTTTCTTTTTGGTGCACCCATGAGTTTTTTCAATTAGTAAAGAAGAGTGGGTATCATCTGTAAAGAATCATGGTTTGATGTAGATTCTCTACCATTTGGTAAACTGCTCGTCTACAGGAGATTTCCCATCATCAATAAAATTATTTACCTAATCAAAGAAGTCCAAACCCACTTGTGGTTTTACACTGAGTATGAGTATGTTGTTTGTACTTTGTACCTTATTAAAAAAAAAAAAGGTAACCTACAATTTCTTTTTCCTTTTTGGTTCTCCTGTAGTCCTATAGCAACTTTTTCTGAGAGTTAACATTTTGGCAGTTCCTCACAAAAAGATTTCCCCTAAATAGACAAACATGTTTCCCATTTGCTTTGCTTTCACATGAAAAAATTGCAATAAATACTGTCTATATACCACATCATCTAGCCTGCTTAGATTTTTTTATCCCAACTTTTAAAGCAATCTGGGTACCAAATTCCTTGGTGGTTAGAATAAAGGATCAAAATAACATGAGAACAGGGAAATAGGCCAATATGGTGCAAGTCCCTAAAAATTTTCCTTTTTTTTTGATAAAGGTAACTAAGTCCCTAAAAATTTTCCTTGAACCATTTATCTGTTATAAATCAAATATTTTATTAAGATACACCAAGATAGGGTTAAATACACAAGTATTCTATTATAAATATACTTTCATTTCCCTAGATGATTAGTTAGGTCTTCTAACTAGAGCACCCTAACCCCTGTAAGTATAATTGTTAATTTTTTTTACTTGGTTAGATCCATGGTCTTGGCATAGTTTACTCATGTAGTGAGCCAACTACATCTCTTTTGCATGTATTGCATCTTCTTGATGCCTTATTAATGGAATCTTCTTACTTCATTCACATTTTTTGTTGGATGTTCCAAAGAGACTGCAGTCATGACCTTTGTTCACATTGGAAACGGATAAAAGGGGAAATTCCATGGTTTAAGGAAGAGTCGTCAAATGAGACTCCAGCCAGAATAATATATGATTCTTGATTCCAATTTTTTATTAAGAACCCTACGAATCAGGATAAAGCTTATCTACATAATCTCTTTTACACACTCATAACTGATGATGTTTTGACGTCATCTGGAAAACAAATCTCTATGTTGATTTATCCAATAGAGCTCAAGAATTCATCCAATTGAAAATAGCTAGTCTCCCAATGTCCAAACCCCTATTTCTGATTGGCATTGTGACACTCTTCTAGCAGACCAGATGTACATTTTTAACCGTTCCATTTCAAAGGAAGTACTCATAGATTCTCAAGTTTCTTAGATATTGGATGGAATGGAGAAGAAAAAAATAGAATATATAGGAATACAAGAAAGATTCTTTATCAAAGCTAATCCTTTCTCAATCGGGTCAAGGGGTAAAAGGCCCCTCACAAGCACTTAGTAAGGTTCCTTGAATTGAAAATTCTCCTCCTATCACTAGATATAATATCCTGTCTATTTGGGATGTATCCTTCAATTCCTCCACATAAAGTTCGCCGGCGATGGGGCAAACCGATAACATTTGGTTGGACATGAATTCTGTGAAGTCATCCAATACATTTTTCAATGCTTTGGACTCCACTCCTTCTTTCTGCAAATCAGGTAGATTAAGATCCCGTTCAGATGTTTCTGTTTCCTGCTTACCTCATATAATTCTTCCTAAAGGCACAATACATTTTTTTTGCAATCCTCATAAACTCCAAAAATAACAGTACCAGGGTTTTGGTCTAGTCGTGAGAGTCAACTTGTGATGTGTGGTTTAAGCAGACGTCACGAGGTGAGAACCTTATTGCACACAAGTTTTATACTTAAGCGGAGAGAGGTAAAGAGATGTGCCCATTTTCTACGGAATTCCAGACCACGTGCCAGCTGACACTCAAGGATTTTTCAGTTACACTTGAGCAAATATATGCGTACATATCACTCCAGATAAAACCCATTCTATTCCTTCCCCTTTGCATCTGAACTGTCAAGAGAGGCATTGCATCAATGAAATCTCCTGAATCCCCATCATGTATAACTCTATGAATTTTATGGAGGTAAGAATCAGCCATGGCAGGAAACTTCAGTACTAAACCCTCTTTTTGATAAAGAAAGGAAGTGCAACAAACATTCAGTACTAAACCCCTTAGAAATTATGATTAGTATCAGCATAATGTAGTTATGGATACTAGACCTGATGTTCAGGCTCTGCAGGATAAAAAGCTTCAAGCTGTTGAATTTGAGTGATAACAACGCTGCTCTTTGACTTTGATTGTTCTCTTTCTTTGCTAACAGCAGCCAATCTGGATTCCTCAGTGCCGCTTGTGAAAATAATAGACCTGCACTAGGCAGATTTATAACATTGCTCTTCATATGTTTGTCTTCAGTCTCAAGTAAAAAAGGAACCCAGGTTGAAGTCAAGGATCATACCTGTACTGGTTACCCACATCAGGACCTTGCCCAAAGACTTGCCTGGAATCATGGCTAGCCCAGAAGACCTCCAATAGTTGTCTGAAACCAAGTACTCGGGGGTCATACTCGACCTACAAGAAATTAAATTTAGTACATTGAACAAGTTGAATAGGAGATATGAAACATTCAAATTTTTTTAATGTAAAATTCAAGATAAGAAAATTTTAAAATGCCACTCAATCTATAATCCATTTATTTGAAGCAATCGGGAACAAACCATGGGTATACATTTAATTACTCCAGACAAGGGACGGGAAAGCTCATTCAGAACCTAAAACATTTTCAGGCAAGACTAGAATGTCAACGAAATGGAAACTGTAAAACAAGATTACATCAACCACTATCCACAAAACTCAAAGAATTAGATTTCAAAAGTATACGTAGCAGCAACTAAAAGCTATAAGAAAAAATCCGACAAGATATATGTCAAATCCAAAAAGGCACAAAACGATATCATATCTAGTACACACAATGACATGGACAGAAACAGGGGAATTTCAATTAAAGCACTTGGAATAACATTTAAACCTATACCTTCATGTTCATTCCGTTCGGTAAGTAGCATGTGAACAATATGCTAGCATGTTACTGTAACCCCTCCATTCACATTGCAATTATACAAGACAAAGACAAAAGGTCTGCAACTACAAATTAGAATGGGACTAACCGGTCATTGACATATTAATTAGGTATAGCACTTTAGCTTGTGTTAACTCAGCTAGACAGTAAAAATGAGTAAGATATGTATTAGCTGACTCTTCTATCATATTGTTTGGATTAGATAACCACTGATTAGAGTACTGTTTGCTCATTTCCCACCTCAGCTAATGTCACTCCTATCATTTCATAGAAAGTGAAATTCAAGCTGTTAGCAATTTGTCCCTCATATACATCTTTGCGACTAAATTTTGATCAAACTTGCTCCTGGATTCGGCATACTCTAGTTTATTGTATAACCACAAAAAGTTTATACTCCCTATAGCCTAGTCTTTCTTCAAAGATGGTCATTGGTAATCATATACAATAACTTCCCTACTCCACTTTATAACCAGAGATGCTTCCACAATACTTTTTTCTACCGAAAATTAACTACTAATAGTATTTATGTACATAACGAAGATACAAGGCACTGGTTTGGTCTACGGTCTACCCGAAAACCTAATTGTAACTGTCAATTTTTCTTTTCGCAATGGAGTCAACATAGCTGAAAATGTTCCAACAGATCGCAGCAAAGGCTTTTAAAAGAAAAGCTGGCGAACACATTACATTAGAGTAATGTCAATTACAGGCGATTAAGGCACAATTATGATGTGGCAATCAATTTCAGTTCTTAGTCTACATAAGGAAAGAGATCAAACAAATACCTGTACAGATTCCGCGTGGTCGCCCAAATTTCTGTACTCGGGATTGGCTTTTGAACCACCAGAATAACCGACGGTGGTTCTTACGATTCCGTTTAAGCAGCCAAATGACGCTTCCGATCTCCAGAAGCTTCCGAGAGAGAAAACTGCAGTTTGTAATGGCTGATTAGAGGCATCCTGTGGAACCTCCGGGATCCGATCTGGGAATCGGATGCTCAGAACTGGATTCAATGCCAGCAGAATGATCGTGAAAAGGAAATTGAAGCAAAAAGATGAAAAGAAGTAGTTGCTCTTAGCGACTTTCATCTGTACACATGCAGGGGGGAAGCCGGCCGATTACGCCCACTTTCCGGCGAAATTTTTCGAGGCGGAATAGTTTCACTCGCTCTCGCTGGAATTGCCAGCTCCGCTTGTCCGATAATTTCTCAATTCCGATTTGTTAAAATACCATCAAATCTCTCTTTAGAGAGAAAATGGTCCCTTATAATTGGGCACGTAAAAATAACCTCTTAAATATTTTTATAGAATTTTAATACATTGTAATTTGTCAAAAATGTTCTCTCATTTTTTCTTAAAATATTTCACAAACACTAATTATTAGATTTAATAAAAGTTTTGAAAAGAAAAAGTAATTTAATTTTAACTCATATCCGAAGATGCAATTTTTAGATTTTACAATTTTTGTTATTTTAATTTATATTTTGAAGTTTGATGCAACTTTTTGATTATGTAGATTTTTAAATTTATTCTGATATTTATAATTTTTAATATCGAGATTTATGATTTTTAACACAAATAATTATCCACAGGCATAACGAATCGAGATTAGAATTTATTAAATATGACAACTTTTTAAAATTGTGAGATATCTTCTTGTGTATCAGTCGATTTGGTTTGATTTTATATATTATCAGTTGGATTTATAGGTTTTTTATTTTAAATATGTTAAATTAATAATCAATTCAATAAGATAATTTTAATTGATTTAAAAGTTTTGGTCCTTAACGATTTGGTATTTGATTTAACCAATAAGAAAATTCTTATAAAAAAAATATAATTCTCCAACAATTTGATGCGACAATATAATAATGTAACTTAGAGAATGTTCAGAGTAATAACTAACATGAAAAGAACCATATAAATGCAACAGAGAAATTAAGAGGAATAAAGTTCTTATTTAGGATTTTGACGTTTCGTATAATGTGAAGTTGTGAATTCAAAGTCATTGTGAAGAGTGAACTGAAGGCTAAAAAATAAAGATAGTAACCAGTATGGTACTAATTTTAATATTTAATATTTATGTAGAGGGAAAATAGTAAATTACAACAGTCTTATTAAGTTATGAGTTTACCCAATAACTCAATATTAAAATAAATCGAACCGATAACCTGATTTTTTTATTTTATAAAACCATTAAAAATCCATTAACCCAAAAACAATAAACCAATAACATTTTTTTAAATTCAATTTATCAGTCAATTCGATTTTTACAAACCCCTGTCCTGTTAAACTTTTTATGTCCAATTTGGAGTCAAATTTTCACCTTCGTTCTCTCATTTTTCCACTTGCATTATACAACAACATATTCAGTCTAATCCTTATACTTCCCGTGGGTGTTATAAGAAACTTTAGAAATTTGGTGACTCAATTGCAAAGTCTCGGAAAATTTTGGTAGTGAAGTTAAATTACCAGATGAAACTTCCCAAAGAAAAAAGAGGAAAAGAAAAGCGTACCCATCATATAACACAGGTAAACAAGAACCGTTGGATCAGAATTGATCCACCGGCCAAGAACCAGCAAGAATTTGCCCTAAGAACCGTTTGATCATATTGGTTAAACATTTGTTCACACTCTGTCACAGTAGAAGAAGCTGCACTCTCCTCAAACCAGCAACGTTAGGTTTTCGGAGAAGTAAAGAAAACGGGAGAAATCCGCCATGAGTCGGAGCTTGGGCATACCGGTGAAGCTTCTACATGAAGCGACAGGGCATATAGTGACGGTAGAGATGAAGAGTGGAGAGCTATACAGAGGAAGTATGGTGGAGTGCGAGGATAACTGGAATTGCCAACTGGAGAGCATTACGTACACAGCTAAAGTACGCTTACATATCTTTCTGGTTTCTTGTGTGATTTTTCCGATTTTGTTAAGCGTTATTATATGTGCTTTCTTTTTCTGTTTCTTAAACCCTAAACCCTAGTTATTTTCTTCGATTCTCTTGTCTGATTATGATATTGTATCTTGCTCTTGTTTGCACTTATCCTATATTCTGTTTAACATGTGCATTAGTTTGGAAACAAGCTAATCGATTGTCAGTGCAATATTTAGAGTGACAATAGTGGATACTTGTTTAACTTCCAAAGTGGAGGAGTAGTATACAGAATGACATGCTCATTTTTACTAAGTTTTATCCATTTACCTGTTGTTCCACATTTTACCAGTAGAGTATACTGCCCCTGTTAAGATATGCTTATTCACACTGCTTGAAGTAGGAAGTTGTTGATCACCTGAGTAGCTTGATTTCTTTGAATTTGCTCCTGGATTCGTTCTATCTTGGTTAGGCATTTCTAGACTGGGATTGCTCTGAAATATATCATATATTGACTTTTAATTTCAAATTATGGCCTCTATTATTTCAAATCTTCTTCTAAATCTGTAAATATCAAGTCCTGTTTATTCCTGTATAGTAACAAAGCCTATTTTTTAATCACATAGAAACACTTATGTTAACTCAAGAATTTCACCTTTTGAGTAGCTTAATGTAAAGTCTGTTGATTTGTCGCTTAGAAGCAATGAACCAATGCAAAACAAGGGATTATTGCTTCATTGGTGAAGCCATACATTTAAGAGAAGTGTGTGGTCCACTCAGTGATGCACAAAGTGATTCTGATGAGAAGCGGTTCACTCTCTTAATCTCAACTTCGAGGAATAGGCTGAGTATTAACATTATTGTTATTCGATGCTGATATTAGTTATTTTAGTTGAAATTTGCTTACATGGTATTTCTTAATCTTTCATAAAATGTGTGCTTCACTTATCGCCTTTTCGCTTCAAGCACTGTGGAACCTTGCCATTTTCTTTTTTGTGTTTTTGGCTGATTTGAGTTACTTCTGTCACATCTCAACCTTGAAAAGCAAACATGGTGTTGACTTCATAGATGTGTAGCCCAGAGATTTAGAGCATCTCCTTTCCAATGTTGTTAAGATAGCATAAAGCATTTGAGAACCTAGAGAGAAAAGAAAGTTTTTGAAGTTCAAGTTACCAAGAGTTTGCTCCCTTCCTTTTCGAATAAGGGGGAACTATAGAAAGCCTCATTCAACCATACAAAACAGGTGCAATTTGCTGACAATTCTTGTAGGAAGGGGAATATATTGTGATTCCTCGGTACAAAGCCCATAAAAGTCTAGGGTTGTTTTTCTTGCTTCTCCTAATTACCATAACAAAGGCTATACTGTTCATTAATGAGGTTGGCAGAAAAACACATCTTCTATCTCGCTTCTTTCTCTACCTCCTTCTGTCTCCCATCAATATGAGAAGGTCTCGTTGACATCCATAACTACATCCGAGTTGCTTCTAGGCATAAAATTTGTATTGTCAACTAAAGAACTTGGCACAACTAGGCATATCAAACATTGATAATGGAAAAATCTGAGATTCCCTGCCATGATGACCCATTTTGAGGCCTCACTCATGGATAGAATAAATGACCAGTAGATCTTTCTTTCTCTGTCTTTTTTCCTTTCAATGGAAATTGAAGAGTTCATGAAATTTCTTTCAACTGGAAATGAAAGATCTTTTGTTTTTCTTGACTGGTAAGATGAGAGTTAACATTTACCTTATCATAAAAAAGTTGAGAGTTGGAGCACGTCCCACCATCTTCACCCCTTCAAAAAGTCATCATTGCTCAAGAGAAAACCAACTAGTTTGGCAGACCAGTGCACATTGTGTGCAAATTAGGTGCTTTTCATTTACTTTTTTTTTAATAAGGAAGGTCATTCCCAATCACTTCCGTGGATTATTTTTATTCTATCATGTTCTTGAGAAATCTGCTTCATGTTAACGGAGGAGCTAGTTCCAGTCATTGGAGCAATGTCTTGTCATTTCTAGTGTTGAGCTAAATTCCTCCAAAAAATGAAGTAAGGAGAAGATGCTTTGAAGGCACTCTTACTCCAAGCTTCAAGCTTAAAGCCAGAGTCTTAACATGTCTCTGTAGCCTGAGCAACCTTTCCCCTGTAACTTCCCTGATGTGTTGTTGAACTTTGTTAGCTCCTTAACTTTAGGTTAGACCTTTTGTAATAGAGCTAACATTGTCTTTTCTGTAGTATTGTTCTGTAAATTTTGTATCTCCTTGATGCCTTCTATGCAATTCATTACCTTATTAAAAAAAGGAAGTAATAAGAAGATGAAAAACTAGAGATTTTAAGGAGGACGTCAACTTTCTAAAGAATGGAGAAAGGAAATCTTTCCAATTTAGGAAACCTTTTATCTTCCAAGTTTTGTTCTTCCTAATTTTGGGCCTACTGATGTCATATCAAGATGCTGGGAGTTGAAGAAACAGTAATGATTTAGATTTTGTGGCATTTTGCCTTAACTTTAATGTGCTATCTGATAATGAGCTCCACATTTATATTTTTTCAACTGTATGCCTTCTTTTGGTTCCTCACTTTTTTCTTTTTCTTGGGTAGGTGTATGCAGTATTGCCTATAAATTATGAAAAGTAGGAAAAAGTGAGTTTTACCTACTGCTGTGCCTATCCTTGATTCTTATAACAATGTTTCTTCTTTAGTAAAAGGAGGAACACATGGTGTCTGAAAAGAAAATGCATCAAGATACAAAATTGTATTTAAAAATTAAATAAAGCACATAAAACTATCTTAATAACTATCTTAATTTTTAGCAAATGCTGAATTTTTTGGTAATACTAAAAATGACACTTCTAGGCATATTTTGGTGAGTCGATGAAGGAAGTGAGAAGCTGGATTTACTAGAATTCAAAGTCTATTTTACATTGCTAATATTGATCACTGCAGGATGGGAGAGTGTCACAACTAGAGCATGTTTTCATTCGAGGCAGCAAAGTCAGGTACATGGTTAACTTTTTTTGTATACTGTGCTATTGCTGGTAAGATCATATCTGAACATTAATTTCCACCAGGTTCATGATAATTCCTGATATGCTTAAGAATGCTCCCATGTTCAAGCGGCTAGAAGCAAGAATCAAGGTTCTTTCCTCACTTTTTCTAAATTGTCACTGTTCTGTCAAGTGCTTTGCTTATGTTTATTTTCATTTTTGAAGGGAAAAGGTACATCACTTGGTGTTGGTCGGGGACGTGCTATTGCTATGCGAGCTAAAGTGAGTGCTTCTTCAGTTTCTACTGTTTATAGTTGCACTTTTGTATTTGTAGTCAACTTCTAAGCTTACCTCATCTGGTACTCGTAGACCTCAAGCTCATTGCAGTTATAATTCGAGAAGGGTGGTGCCA
This sequence comes from Solanum lignicaule, assembly GCA_029582545.1. NCBI lineage: Eukaryota > Viridiplantae > Streptophyta > Magnoliopsida > Solanales > Solanaceae > Solanum > Solanum lignicaule. Next base: position 13,257 of record JAJOOF010000821.1, read on the forward strand.
ACTCTACTTTTGGTTTAGATAAGAGGAGGGGAGAGGGAACTTTACGTTATCTGATTGTTTTACCTTTCCTTCTATTTTTTCTTTGAAAAAACTTTTTTGCTAGTTATAGGAGATGTTAAATTTATATTTCCTTCCTGCATCCAATTTTAAGAAGTGTTAACCCTTTGACTTTTACTCTTCCTATCCTTTCCTCATTTCAACATGACTATATTGCCTAGATTTCTTCCCAGCGCTTTTATTTGGCTCTCTATTTGTTATGGGGGAAAGGGTTGGGGGGTTGTAATTCGGGGGAGGCTGAGGCGGTATATGAGGAATTAATCATAAATATGCTAGCCAAGTCTTACAACTCTTCTATTGGAGAAATACACCTGATTATAAACACTTTGCTTGCAGGCTCAGGCTGCTGGTCGTGGAGCACCACCTGGTCGGGGTACTGTGCCACCTGTAAGAAGATGATTGCTCGATGTGGGATTTTATTCTATCTGGTTTAGCAACCGTAAAAATTCAGTGTAAGAATGTTGGAGTAGATTCCTAAGGTTTGTCCTTGGTCTGAGTCACATTCGTCTACTTTGTAATTTAACCTTTTTCACATACGACTTAAGAAGGCTGGAATATGAGTGCTTTTCAAATTGCCTCTGTGCTTGTACTTCGCCTGTGTTGAGAAATATGGATTAGTCCAGTTCTTTACTATCACCCTGTGTACCCCAAGTATGTCATTGGGCCTGTCTTTCTAATGCTGATGTGGGCCTTTTGAGCTCACAAAAAGGAATACTCTGTTTGTTTGGGAAGGCAAGTTTTCTTCGGGTTCTTTTTGTTGCTTGTTGGAGGATCCGTATACTATCTGTTGGACTTCAGAAGCCTACTTTTGTATCGTTAAAGCTAATATATGCGTGGAACTGAAGAGTGTTGAAAGTGCCTTTCTTTTCTTGATTCTTTTCTGAGGTGAAGTAATGGGTAATGCATACAAATCAGATTCTTTGTTAGGATCAAAAACATATATTTGGTTGAATTATGGATCATTATATCTGCATCTTGAGTTCTGGGGTCAAGAGTTTCTGCTGTTCATTTAAAATTTCAGGGAGGCTAAACATTTTATACTTTGTTATTTGGTCATGTATGCTAGTAGTGCAGCACTCTAATTAGGAGGAGAATAAATAAGCTAGTGCACCTACTTCCCGAAAGGGGTTTAGAGTACTAAAGCAATAATTAAAGTTGTAATTGAACGGACAAAACAGAACGTTATGCCCCAAAATTCACGTTGCACATTCCATAATCTGTATGTTTCTAAATTTTAGTTTTACCGGTTTGATTAGGGAAATAAAATTTCACCTGCAGAATTACCATGAACTACTGTGTAGAAATGTTCTTTTCTTCTAAGTATAACTGGTCTTGGTTATTTGGAATATATATCTGAACTGTTTGTAGATGTGAGATTGAATGCTAGTCTAATACATTTCTAAGGTTTCAAGGAGATAATTCTAGAATTTTCAGTTTATTATATGATATACTTGCTGTGTCATTATTCACATATGGTCGTATTAAGTCAATGGTGTGGAATGGATCAGGACTTAAATTACAATAGAGACAAAGCCCGGTATTTAAGTGGAGAAGGGTAGAGGGGCGGGCCCATTATCCACCGAGTTTAGAAGGTTGTGATTGGTCCAAAGGGCGGGTCACAGATGGATTTCTCGGTTATCAAAAAAAAAAAAAAAAAATTACAATAGAGACAATACGCTATTCGGTACCTATTGCTAGTGTTAGGTAGCAGATAGTTGGTGGAATGTTTGAGGTTGATTTCCCCGTATAATTAGATGCCTATAAGAAGAAAGAGAACAAAGTATAAGTAAAATAGATACGACGGTGGGAACATAAGAGGAAGTTTGATTAGGCAGGTTGACAAAAGAGGTGTGATTCAAATTGTGTGGTGGAAAGCTGGACAGTGCATTGTAAGCTACCAATGAGATGAGGAAAAGAGATGTAAATTGAACAAGTGTAGACAACTTAGACCAATGATTCTGAGGTTCAATTTGTTCTTCTTTTCCACCTTGTTAAGGAATATGCACATTTAAGACAGTGACTAGTAACGATTGTTTATTGAAGCTTGAACAGTCTCAGCCATAAACAAAAAATATATAATTAATGCATGTTTGATGGCTACAACAATACTTTGAACACTTGTTTAACAAACTGCTAAAAGGGTCCATTAACATTTGCTTTGTCTTTGCTAATTTAATCAAACTTTTTTTTTCTGTGGCTTGTGATATCTGAGGGTTGTTAATTGCAACATTGATGTTGATTGTCTCCTCATATTAAATGCTAGCCAATGAAAAAATGTCTACAATTGTTTGTACGGTGGTACTGAATTTGTCCTCGGTTTTCGCGTTCATGTGTGAATTTTTCAAATTGGAATTGCTTGAAATGTCTTCTCGTAATGGCATAAAATGTAGCAGAAGAGTACCCCAGTTGAACATGAATGCATATATAGGTAGGTACATATTGGGACACCGACTTTAAATGATGTCTCAAAGTATTGTTTTTGGAAAAGTCACCATTTTGTTATATACTCTAGGAGGAAATTGTCTGTTTTAAATTGTTGACTCAATCAATTTTAAGCTCTTTGAGTACTTACCATTACTATTTTTCTCATATGCTGGCGGTGAAAGCTTTTACTATATAGTATATACCTCTTCTTGTAGCTAGTTTTTTTTCATAAATTCCAAAAATTCTAAATCATAAATGCAGCTTCAAGAAAACAATACGTTTTTTTTTTCTTTCAGAAAACATAATAAAACATTTTGGTCTCTTTATATGGCTTTAGATATATAATCTTCACCTTTTGAGTCTAGGTTTTTTGCTCAATGCCCATATCTCTATTACGGTGAAGAGTAAGATGTATTCCAATTCGTTCGGTTTAAATGTTTAGTCATGGGCGTTCCCGGCATGTTGAGTCCCATAGGGGTCAAAGATATTTGTTCTTGGGTCATCCTTGCCTGTTAAGTTAGCTTTTGATGTTGAGTTAGATTATTGTCTACATAGGGCTGAGGAATAAAAGAAAATATACTTAGAAATGTAAAATCATGATCGTACTATAATTACTTATTAGTTCTCTCTTTAACAATTTGATTGTCTTATTTTTCTTTTTATTTTAGTCCGTTAAAAAAAATATCTCTTTCTCTTTTAGTTTTGACTTTGCACATGACATTGTTTTATAAGATTACAACATTGAAGAATATGTTGGTACGCTGTATGTATCTTTAGCTTAAACTTACAAAATTTAAAATTCTATTTTACTTTCTTAAATTTCGTATCAAATCATAATCAAACAAATACTTAATTAAAACGGAGGGAACACGTGTTTTCATATTTAGAGGAGAATGATAAAGGCAAAATATGAATGCAACCAAAACACAAATTACATAACTGCTGACAATTAATGAGCAGTCATACTTAATTAATGATCGATAATGCATTACACATGATGGATTCCATTTCATCAGATAATTACAACAGAAAAACCAAATAGACAAAAATCTAACCTAAGAATCTAAGGAACTAAAAGTATTAGTTCAGTCATTAGAAAAAAAAATTAATTTATTTTTTAATAAATCTTACTTTTGATGATAAAAGATGATTTGAGATATAATTGCTTATTTTGTTAATAAAACTGTTCACATGTCTACCATTGTCTCCCTTTTAATCTCACTTTGTCTTCAACTGACTCATGCGTCCCATATAAAAGTAAACAAACTTAGTATTTGGACAAAAATTATATATTTAATTTTTCATATTACAATTCTAAAGTATTATTAATTAAATTGATTGATAAGTTATGGGAATATGCTCATACTGGTCTGGTCCTACAACCATGTGCTTCAAAAGGATGTGTCTTTGTTAAATTAGATTATCACATTATCATATCAAAACCTTTATTGATTATATCATTGAAACTAATTAATATTATTCTTGATAATAATTAATATAAGGATCGAAACCTTTTTCTTTTTCTAAGAGAAATTAAAGTAACAATAAATTAATGGAATAATATATATGGTTAGTCCAGGAATTAAATTTGGAATTTTGGCAGAGTAGATAAAAACAACTCTTAACTAATATTAGCCTATATAAAATCTAATATAATTAAATCTATGGGAAAAAAATACAAGAAAATTAAAAGGTGCCACATAATTAGCATTTTGAAAGAGTTCAATTTTTTTCTTTTTCAAAATAATGTGACACCTTGATTGTGACACATTAGCAAAACGTTATAAAGAATAGTAGTAAACGCGTTAGAAGATGAAAATTAACCCAAAATTTCCATTGGAAATTAGCTATCAATGTCAAAGTAGAATTACAAAGTTTTCTAGTTTTTTCTAGAAACTATTCTTGATAATTTCCCTTGTACTAAAAATCAAACATAAGATATATTGTAATAGTAATTAAGAGTTTAAGTTTTATAATCTGTAAAAAAAATAAAAAATATCATACTGTCAAATCACACGAGCGATAATTACAGGTAATGTCTAAGATAAATGTGAATTAAATCTAAAATATATAAGATAAATTATAATAGGTTAAAATATACACCAATAATACAAAAAATATTTTTCGAATATAAGTTTAAAAGTGTAAACGTGAAACTAGAGAAGTCGTTAGCGGTCAATCTAGGTAGTCAAATCTATTTGTTACTTAGTTGTTGGTAATATATATGTGCAAAACCATACAGGACATCTTTGATAAAACAAAATTAATTAAAAAAATAAAAATAAAAATTGAACCGTTGATTAATATCTAAATACTTCGTCATTTATACTATTAGATATGCAGTTAAATCAAACATACAACAATCACATTGATTATATTCAGAAACTATATAAAAGATAGGCTTAAGTCATCTACGGCCCCTTAAAGTTGTCTCCATAATTCACTTGGATACCTCAACTAGGACTCATACCTATTGAACATCTAAATTGTTCAAAACATATACCTATTAAACACAAAACGCTGATGTGGAGAAATAAGTGTAACTCACTGCAACTAGCACGTGAATGGATTTTTTTTTAAAAAAATTAAAAATAAATTAGTGCTTATTTTCTTGACACTTGGCATGTATTAATTAAATAACTAAAAACTCATTTAATTAAACATTTATCTCTTTATTTATAAAAAAAAATAACCCCACACCCATGTACAAGTCATCGTCTTCTTCAACCCACCATTTTAAAGACTTCAAATTCTCAGCCTTTTGTTTTGTTCTTCTTATTTTTTTTCATTTTTCGTTATAATCAAACTAACTGAATTTACAAAAAGAAGAAAAAAAATCGGACCATTGGAGTTAAAAAGTTAGCCGACATTCATGCATATCTATTTTCAATAACTCCGATCAAGCAGCCTTCACCATTCATTAAATTTAATTTTTGTGGGGGAAGAAGATGAAGAAGAAAGAGCAATAGGTTAAGTGGTGGGAGGAGAGAAATTTCTTTTTTATTCTTTTTTTAATTTAATTTTTCTAGATTATTAATGGCTGGAAATATTTTTCATTTTTCAAAATTAAAAATTTGTGTCGTAATTTATTCATGATTTTTTCAAGAAAACATGTGTGAATTACACGCACAATATTTTAAAGCTAGTTGTCATTTTATGTTCAATAGATAAATATTCGTTAATATTAAAGTGTCTAATAGGTAAGAGTCCTAGTTGAGGTGTCTAAGTGAATTATGCGGACAACTTTAAGGGGCTGCGGATGACTTAAGCCTAAAAGATATTATAAGTTAAATGAATTTTCAGACGTTAAAATAAAATGTACTACATTTCAGAAATTCATTGTGTATTTTACTGTCGATCTATTTGTGTAATCTCTAAGGTCTTATTACAATATTATCTACAATTGTCGATGTATACAAGTAATCGATGAATTATAATTGCTTGAAAATAAAAAGTAAATCAGAAAAATTGATAGTATTGAATTTGTATAATAACAATAGAAACAAGAGATTTAATTTCCACGGGTGCAGAATCCACACCACTGATGAAACTAACAACAATAAAGTAGATGAAAAACCAAATATACAAACCCAAAAAACTCCACAAGAGTTTATAATATATGGGAATATCCTTTTGTCAGTGAAATAAAGCCTATTTACTTATAATAATAATAAGTAATAACCTAATTAATTAAAATCTCTCATCATATGATAGAGACTAAAAAAAAAAAAGATGGAACATTTTTTCATCTAAACATTGAAATAAGTGAACAAAAATCATGTTCATGACAAGGAATAGTAATGCCCATATCATGACTAAATCCAAATTCTTCTTCAGCTCTTTGAAGCAAATTTTGAAATTGAGGATATGTTAACCAAGAAATAGGAATTATATATCTACTTCTATTTTCTCCAACATAAACAACAAAATGTCCTTTTGGAACATCATGAGGGAACCCATTCTCATTTTTTCCAAAGCTAGAACATCTTTTGATCAATTGTTTCAAAGCTGCTGTTTGTTGTTTGCTGCTACTTGTTTTCTTTAGACCCATTCTTTTTTTGTTGTTGTTTAGAAAGAGAAATATATTGAATGTGAGGAAAAAAAGAGAGGAAAAAAGGAGTATTTATGGAGTTGAAAAATGAAAAAACAAAGGCATGTGGAGGGAGTGGGGACAAAGAAACTGAATAGGTAATGGGATGGTTTATTATGGGTACATTTGTACGAGGACATTGAGGCCCTCTTTACTCCCTCCCATTGGTCTTCTACCCTACCTACACACATTATACTAAACAATCTAGCCAGCTGGATCAACATATACACTCACCACATAATTTTCTACTACTAAAGTTTATTACGATTTGTGATATACTTATCGATTAGATATTTATGGTGATGTATATATCATATCCATCAACATATTATGTAGTACTAAAGTTATGAATTGTACGGGTAAATTTATTCATCAGAAACTCATGATGATAGAATTACTACTGGTGTTTTTCTGTCATGAGTTGCATTTATCGGAATTTTCAATTCAGGGATCCACTAGCACTTTGCAGAGGCGTATTCAGGAGGGGGTCATCGGGTTCACGTGAACCCATGCTCCCTTCCGAAATCATCTATAGTAGTGTTATATTTTTTATTTTTTTGTAAAATATATATAGATGTGTGAACCCACACACGAAGTATCATATAATGTTAGGATGATTGGGTGCACCTCTTAGTGAGTTTAGGAATTTGAATTTTATATCTATCTTGTTTTATTTTTCTTTTTAAAATTGGATAACACCTCTCTAAGTGGCGGTTATTGATAGCACCTTTGGCATTATAATTAATTAAACATTTCAATTTTGAACCTATAATTTTAAAATTGTAACTCTTTTCAATGATAAGAACTTAAATGTCAAACGGATTAAATCTACATTTTCATAATAGTTCACCCATCATCCCGAAATCCTGAATACGCCTTTGACACTTTAGGGTCAATTAGTTCCAATACAAAAGTTATTTTTGTATTTAAGTGGGGTTAAAAGTTAAATAATGACAGGCAAATAATCTATTTGTATAAATCATTCTCGATTTTTTTCTTGGATTAAAATGAGCAAGTTAATTATAGGAAATTACACCCAATGACCTTAGAAATGAGTTATTTTGAACTTTTGATTTTTACTTGTCCATGAGCAAACCTTTAAAGTTAAATGTAAAAAATATTGCTCATTAATCAGAACTTGTTAAACTTTGAAGTTTTACTCGAGCAAAACGGGATCAAAAGCAAGGTCATCTTAAAAATCACCCGTTCAATTTGGCTACGTGTCCGATGACATTTCTCATTTGTTTCTTTTATGATTTGTATAAATCAAACTGATAAATATCCTTTTCCTTTGTCATGATTATCTCAAACAAACCAAACACAAATATAATTTTCTATATATTATGATAACTATTTTACAGGTCAATTGGGGCTAATATTAATGCAGACCAAATGGACCCAAACTTTAAATGAACTAGCTTAGGCTAATGAACATATACGTAACCCGGTAACCGAATCAATATATTCCATGTCTAGATATCACATTTTTAATACTCTTTGTAAAATGTCCCTTAAGCTATAACGATATTAAATCTAATGACAATTCACTATAATGCTGGTAAATATTAACATTTTTTAATTTGCTAATATGTATATTTATTATCGTTAAAAGTTGTTTTTGTTATTTTATGAAACATTATATTCCTTGTGCCAAAGTGATTACACACACACATGTTAAATGAAATGTAATTTACTCATGATCAGGAACTTTTAAGCAGAAAATTGAGGAGACATCAATCAGTTAATTAGCTGTAAATTAACGTTGTCTTAATTAAACAATATAATAGTGTTGACATTATATTACTAAAAAAAAAAATGTATATGCATGGCTGTAAAGTCAAATACTGGGGGCTTCCAATTATAAATAGTAGTCAAGTTCTGCTAAAAATGGCCACTTTGAAAAAGTGGACAACATTGAAAGAAATGCAAGGAGTAAGAACTATAACTGATAAAATGTCGAAGCCACTTTAAGTGATTCAAATTCGTTGCACTTGAAAGTCAAAAGATGTAGGTTTAATTATTATGTCCTCTATCTCAAATTATCTGTTGTAATTTCTAAAGATAGTTATTACAGATTATTTATTGTTTTAAAAGTTCAAAACAAAATGAGTTATTTATTCTCAATTTATCCTTAAGAGTTATTGTTACTGAAGATGACATGTATGATTATTCATCAATACTAATAAAAGGTAAAATAATTTAAAATTCTTTCTTAATTAATGTTTCTCAAGAGGCTTGTAAAAAATCTTTTTAAGTGGAGCTCTGTGACTTTAATATCCAAACCTATGGTTTATGCTCGTAAGTATTGGAGCATTACAAATTTCTAACCAGTAATATTTTTTTTCATATCATTTGAGTAACGACATTAATTAAAATATGTCATTTTCATTTTCTGTCAAATATCAAATGTATAGTACTTCTAAAGATACGCTAGAATGATTTGTCACTAACTTAGATCCCGCGTTTTGCTAATTTCTATATGAGGGATAAGATGTATTTTTGAATTGTTTCCCTTTATAAAAGAATTTATTTCATATTTAAACAAAATATTTTTAGTCAAAAGGAAGAAAATAATTTGCATCCCTTATATATGAGAGGAAAACATTTTTTCTTTAAAATACTTCGCTGCTTAAAAATTGTTATTGAGGTAATATGATAATATTTGTTTACATTTTATCTTATTATCTTATTTATGAGATTTTAGTATATATGTCAATGTTATTACTTAATTATTGTTAATCTTTAATTAACGAAGTAGTAGAACTACCGGCCTCCTATGGATCCAACCAAATATTGGAAATCCCCTTAGGGTATTTTCTAACATAAAGCATTTCCTATACATACAAAATGCACCATATATACTCAGAATGTAACCAAATTAAATGATCCAAAAATTCCAAATACAGTCAAATTTCGCTTTACCAACAGTTTCTTATGACAATCTGATTTTGTTTCGAAATCGATTTTTCATGTTATGTTTTACCTTATAACTGATTTTCATTATATAAGTACCACTCTTGGTAAAATTATCCCTCTACAGTAATTATATTTAAATATTATGTAATAGTATTTTGTAAGAAATATATTATGTATAAAAATAAAATACTAAAATATTTATAGTAATCATTGTATTTAAATAATGCCCATTATATATATATAAAATCATAAGGGGAGACTACTCATGTTTGCCTTATTTTTATATTCATATTCTTTCTATATTTTCGCTTAAATTAGTTAACAAATGCTTTCTTTCTTCTTGGTATACAAAATCATTACACAATTTTTTTATACTTTTATTTGTAACAACTAAATAAGATTTAAACATCAAATATCAATATACATGTATAACATCACCTCACTTTCCTAAATTTCTATTACGCTTTATACAAAAAGTGTCATATGTTTCTTTAGGGATGTAAATGGATCGAGTTGGTTCGGGTTTTTTAAATACCAAATCAAACCATTTATGTTGGATTTTTAAATCTATAAATCAAACTAAACTAATAAAATTCGGGGTTTTCAACCTCGGATTTTTCGGGTTTCACGGGTTTTCGAGTTTTTCCGGTAAAGTATTCATACAAACATCTAATTAACTTGTCTTTCAATTTTTTCTTTAGTCGTACCAAAATATAATTATCTAAGGTGTTTCTTAAGAAAATAATACAAAATATGATGAGTGATGATACTAAAATATTCAACAAAAATAATAATGAAATCACATAAAACAAATATTGCAAATAAATAAGTCAAAATGAAAATGATCATAATTTTAAGGTACTAAATCATGGCAAAATAAGTCTAATAAGTATTAATTATATGACTAAACATTAAAGAAAACTAAAATTAGTACAATGTATTCTAATTATCTAAATCAATATATAACTAAGGACAAATATTCAACATTATTGTCATACTTAGTATTTGAGTTGATTTTTTTGTTAACAATAATATTGATTTGAGCTTCGTTAGAATTAATAATATATATGGAATATACAATTTATTGGACTATTCAAAATTTTAAGTCAAACTTGAAATAATATGTTAAAGGACCCGTTTAGTAGGAGGTATTAATCAAAATAGTCCATAGATTAAAATTTAGTCCAACAAAAATATTGTTTGGTTACTTTATTTAACCTAATCCATGGATTAGTTATACCTCATACAAGGTCTTATTTTATCCCTAGAAAAGGGAGGGATAACTAATCCAAGGTTTAACAATCCTTGGATAAGACCCCTAAATGACTAAACTATCCCCAAATCTTTTTTCCTATTTTTTTTGTTTTGTAATTTAATGTTCTTTTTTTATTATTATTTATATGAGAATATTTATAAATATTCTTTTAAATTCACCAAATTCGTTTCATGTGATTTGATGATTTCACAAACTAATATTTTTTTCTTCGTGTTTGATTTGTTATATTGGGCTGATTTTTTTTAGTTTTTTTTAAATGTAGTTCGTCGATTGACCACTTGAACTATTTTATTTTTTTAAAAAAATAAGCTTCGTGTATTTGAACAATTTAAGTAGCCTTAAATCTATGTTAAGTTTAAGGTATATTTGACCAAAAAAAAATTAGAAATATATTATGCTATCAATGATGTCTATAGTGGCATATCACACCTCAAAAATAATAATATTTTTTTTTTTATATATTTTAGTATTTAACTTGAATATTTAAATGAAATATAAAATCTCATAATAACTCAAGGGTATTATAGGAAATAAATATTTTCTAGAGTTTTAAAACAAACATAAGATTAGGTGGGAAACAATGAACCAAACATTTGATCCCTGCATTACTAAATCCTGCATTACTAATCCCTGCATTACTAATACATGCGTTAGTAATCCCTGCATTATGCATCTTTATACCAAACGACTAAAAGATAAAAATTATGAAAAAGTATAAGAAATATTTATAAATTATATGAAAGTAAATATTTTTATGTATAAAATGATTTTTAAAAATTAAAAATATGTTATCAAGTTGGTTTGGTCGATTTTTTTTCTCAATTTACAATTTGGTGTGGTTTTCGATTAGATTTTGTTCACATGTGTTTCTCCCGTTCTTCCTTTTTGAAGAAAATTAAGCGATCTTATCTCTCATATGTTTAGAGACAATATGATACTCCCTTTCCCTTCTTAATCACAATTATATTCTAATTATTCTTTATTTTATATTTGTCTTTTAGTTGGTAAATGAATTTTATAAGTGTTCAAAAATCAAACTCAATACATTATTCAGATAGTATTAACATTAGCATCGTATATTCATATGGCACCGGCACGTGTCCCTAATAATCAACGAAGAAATAATATTTTAGGTTTAACAAGATGAGCTACAATATGGGTTGACATTGCCAATGGTGTTGGATTAAAGACAAGTCAACACCACAACATTAAATAAAGAGAGTTATGGATATATACCTTTTGAGATCAACTAGATTGAAGCACATAATATGTGTTTACTCTTAAAATAAATCAATAAAATTTATAAACATGGTTTAAAGACACACGAATTGAGATAATTAATTAAAACACACTATTTATATACTATAACTTGCTTAATTAATATGAACTAGGCAAAAGAAAAACTAATATGTAATTGACATGGACAAATAAGTTTAAGTAAATAGAATGAGCTTGTGTTCCGGTGCTAGCTAGTAGCTAACATCGTCACGAAGTAAACTTAATTTTATTGAGAACAATGGAATAACAAAGCTCAAAGCTTAAGAACTCAAAATATTAGTGTTGATGATGAATCAGATGGTTCATACACGTAATAATTCCCATGCATTATTGAGACTACGATTTTCAACATTGAAAACTATTTGTACTCAACCATAACGACCCTGTTTTTGCCAATTTGAATCATGTTTCAACTTATAAAAACGATAGATGGACAATTTCATAATTGGACCACCACGTTAGATAGTCAGAAATCACCCTACAGCCAAGGACATCAATCATCAATCTTTTTATATAAAAAATAGTAAATGACAGCACTTTCTCTTAAATGTCACTCCCATTTCTGCCCCTAGGTCATAATCAAAAGGATTGAAGTCGTTAATTGAGTTTATAGTTTTGTTTAGATCAAAACTATAAGATAAGTCAGACCATAGAAATACAGAAAGAGCTAGTTTGGTTAAATTATGTCAGATTCCACCCTAATCATATTTTTCAAATCCTTAATACTAAATAGGTTCTCCATATAATTTTGAGAATATTTCGTTTTGTTATCCACGTGTATGTCACTTAAGTTGCATAACAAAAACAAGTTATTCCTCATCCTAATGATACCCTATACTTTTGTTTTCTCATATAGGCTTAATTTTTATTTTATTTTATTTTTAATGTGATGTTCACTTTGGGGACACAAATTAAAGGATGTACAAAAGGTAAAAGCACTAAGAGCGAATGAGAATGACCTTTCAAACCAACGTACTACAACTTTTTACTTTGATATTGATTTAAGCCTAAACGTTTTCCAGCTTGTGAGATGATGTGAACCAACTTGGTGTTCTCTTACTTACCATATCATTGAATTATCAATATCCATTGTCTTGTAAAGTTAAAAGTTATTAACGAGAAACTCATTTGTTCAATCATATTATAAATATGTCTCCTCACACGCGACCTTCACTCTTTTCTATTTACATCTTAACATTTAACTCGAGATCTTCAAAGAAGAGATGGATCATTTCTTATATCCTATATTGTGAAACTTTACCCAACTCTCCAAACTATTTGATAAGTAGGCTTATCTCGTGGAGCTGTGTAGATTGCAATATTCTTCTAGTGGAGAGATTACGAAAGAAAAAAATTGATGGACAAATGATATATCATTATGTGAACACACTCAATATCCCAATAAAAACATCTTCGTATGCATAAGGAATTTCACTATAACCTTATCACTCTGGTCCCTCTTAGAATACGAACCATATAGCTGTGATGTGGTTAAATTTAAATATAGACTTGTCTATTCTGTCGCGTATCATGTGTATTGATGCATAGTGACTTAAAGCGTGTTTGGATGGGCTTATAGCTTATAACATATATGCCAAACATAGATTATTATGACTTAGATTTTAAGCAAGTGCTTCAAAACATTTTTAATCTTTATCCAAACACACTATAGTTTGAAGTACTTTTACACTTCTAAGGATTATAATAGAGCAATAACTAAAAACAAAATTGCATATATCTGAATTGAGAGAATTATTTAGGAATTTTAAAATGCCAAATGACCCCATTGAGCCTCTCCTCATTCGACATAATAACCTATTCTAAAGAAAATGTCATGTATCGACTTATAATATAGACTTCTCGCATTCAAAAGAAAAGCCAGTTTTCTGGTCCATTCAGCCTTTTGTTTGTTTATTATTTTAATAATGGTGATGTTTGGCCAGTCTTGACTATTTCTTCTATACCTTTTATCTCCTACCAACACAAGTTCAAGTAGCTCTACTATTAAAGCTTAATCAAATGCATAAGAAGATTTTATATTCATGATTTTAAGTTTAAGAGCTCTAAATTTTTATTATATTTTTTATGACAAGGGAAACCCACAGCCACTACCCTTTGGGTGCGCACATGGTAAAACCTCCGCTCCTATGCAATAGCTCGCAAACCACATAGGAAAGGTAACCCACACTAGGCAAGCCCGGTGCGACGAACTCGACCCAAAAGGCAAACCTCTTGCTTTCGCTAAAAGATCAAATAAGATAAAGGATTTTCCTTTTTTTCATACTACGACATTGACTAAGCTAAGAGAAGTATTTAGGACTAACGGAGAGACTGAGGCAAGCACTATAGCACAAAGATTATCATTCGCTTGCCTCGAAGATTCTGGCAAGGGGTTTCGAACTTGAGACCTCCAACATGGAAGTCCCAAGCCCAAACCACTGGGCCACCCCGAAGGGTTAAGAGCTCTAAATTATAGCTATATTTGTTTATTGGATTTCAATAAATTATTTACATATTAAGTGAATTTTCTACTAAACAAATAGGGTTTTGGATAAAAACTATTGAATTTCACCTCAGTCAAATAAGAAGAAACCACCTAGTATCTCATAGTTTTTTATCCACTTGATTGGCTGCTAAGACACATCATTGTACTGGTTCATTCAGTCCTTTGAAAAGCATCATTTGTTGTTTGGCGGTAAGGAGAAAATGAAATGTCTCAACATCATAAAACCTACCATGTGACCCTGCTTGAAGCTTGGTATCAACATCATGAGCAAATAAATACAGAAACTGACGTACTGCTAATGTCTACCCAAAAGATATAAATGAGAAAAATGACAAAGCAGACATGCATTCTAAAATTAAAAAAAGAGCACAACTATTATTAAGTCTTCTATTCTGGTGACAGGTTATGATAATTTTCATGCTTTCAGTCCTTCACATGTGGTGAGGCCCAAAAGTTGCCTTTAAAATTTGTCTGTATTGGTTTTCCAACATTCAAGAGAAATAAATCGTCACATCCCATGCCTATGTTAAGAAATTAGTTAGAAACAAAACTAAAAACATAGGTAGTAGAAACAAATGAAGATTCAGGGTCGAGAATATGTAACAACCAAATCTACTAGTGATACTATTTTAGAACCCGACATGGTTTTAAAACTCATTACTAGAGTTTAAAACGTGTTTGCTTATATACCCAACATCTCTTTATGTCGATGTAAAAAGGGGAATATTGGTCAAGAATGGCTGATCATTGGGGTGGGTTCTGTTATGAATGAAGAATGGACAACATAACACTCTGCTGACTGAAGGCAAAGGACCATCAAAGTTAATAATAACACAAGAAACAAATAGCATTCTCTATGTACATCCCTAGGGACAAGTGACAACATAATACTTGAATTAGCATGTGAAGCCATGTTACTCTTGCTTTCAAGTTGAAACAAAATGGAGGCTGCTAATACATCCGAGTTCTCAATTTCTACGGTAATCATAAACTTAATTTGTCCTGTGTTGTACAATTTGGAAATAACGAACATCAGAACATGTGAATTCTTTTGCCTAATTTCTACTGAATTTTAAGGGAGCCACACAAATTACTAGTTTAAAGAAATTGCGCAGTGATCTCAAATGAACAATTGCAACTAGACAGCCGATTATAGAGGAATACATAAATTGAACATAGTAAAATACGAAGTTGAAAATTTTCATTGAAATTTCCATGTCCCCACCCCCACCCTATTTGAACCTCAAGGAAATCTTAATTGATATGAGAATGCGCTCTAGAAACCAAACCTATACAAGGGGCTTGAGCTCGAAAGCCAATCTCAGTCAAATTACTAATTGAAAGAAAATATTATGGCTTAAACATGTGGTTGCCCTTCCTTTGTTATTTCCTGAGTGAAGTGATTCACACAAAGCCCCCTTCAACAAGAAAAGGTATAAATATGAAAAATTCTACACCATTTGGATTAGAGAATTTATGGAGGAATTGGGTTCTAAATCCCTAGAAACAAATCACTCATTCTTGAATTGAAACATGCTCAGAAACGGCAATTCCAAGCATCACACCTCTGCCACTAAAATCCTTATGCATGAAAATAGTAATCAATTTGGTTGTTATCGTCCAAAGTTGAAACTCTGCTATGAATTTTGACCACATTCTTCAACTGGAACATGTTCAAAAGCAACTACTCCAAGCATCACCTCTGCCACTAAGATCCTAATGCATGAGAATAATGAATTTGGTTGTTATAGTTTAACTCTATTATGGATTTTGACCACATTCTCTTGCATTAATTTGGTTGTTATAATTTGACTCTATTACAGATTTTGACCACATTCTCCATAAGACGCTCTTATTTCTTCCTTTCTCCAAGCTTTGGTTATGGAAAAAGGAACCAAGCGGGTCCAAACACTAGCCCACCAAACTATTGCTATAATAATTATTTTTTTTGTAGATATGCTCAAATTAGTCAATAATATAACGTTCCAAAATGACTGTCGCGCTCTAACTATTGCTTCAAGCTTGAAGCCTTGTGGAACAACAATGATATAGTGGGTCTTGTGTAATATTTAGTAGGGATGCTTATTTTCACTAGCTAATCATATATTTAATAGTGCATTCATGCCGCCAAAACTGAAAAGGTACTTGAGAGAGGGTACTGCTATTGCTAATTAGTTTACCTTCTTGTATATAGGACAAATACCTTACCAGACCAGCAACAAAAAGATTCTAAGGATCAAGTTGAGTCAAGGTTAACTGGTTAAATACCAGGACAGAGTACAATATGGGAGGAAAAGGTCTAGTAGGCTTCCATTCATTACCAGATAAAAAAGAGGCAACACTCAACAGCTAAAGATGTGTTCTACCATTGATGCTAAAGAATGTCAAATGGCTGTCATAACAAAAATAATGATAGTAATACTTTCAACTTCAACCAGAAAATATATATGCATACTTTATTCAACACCATTAGTAAGAAAAAAAGAAGAGAATTTATCACATCTAGGCTTCTCTTTGCAAATAGTTGATGGTGCAACGTTAAATGAAGCGTGTTATAGAAAAATAATAGTCAAAAGGACTTATCCAAGTGCATGGTATCACATATAAAACCAAAAGAAACAACTAACTGCAAGTAGGGGTGTTCACGGTTTGGATAAAAACCGATCCAAACCGAAAAACCAAACCAAACCGATAAAATAAAACCGATTTTATTTGGGTTTGGTTTTAAATTTTTGAAAACCGATAGTATTTGGTTTGATTACGATTTTATTCGAAAAAAACCAAAGAAATAACCGAACCGAACCGATGAATTATTGAATTATATACATATATTTTATTAATATACATACTTAATATATTGTTTTTATAAACAATTTTAAAGATCTTATACATATTTTCATTAAAATTTCTTTATAATTTACTTATTGAAAGCAAAAATGCCCAAGATGAAACATTTATCTTATTGATTTCATGTATGAGTGTCTATGACAATTCTTTGTGGGATTGAAAATGTTATTGTCTCTTCCTTCTAGGCCAATATGATGAATTTTAAAGCTTTACTGATAATAACTTTAGTGATCGAAAGTTCATTAATTTAAGTCATTCTAACTATTTTTCGTTTTGAATGGATTGTTGTCACTTTTTTCACATTTTAAATGAATTGTTTCTTTTATTTTTGTGTATGGTTAATAACTAAATAACCGAACCAAACCAAACCGAAACCGATAATCACCAAACCGATAAATGTACGTTATACTTGGTTTGATTTGGTTTTGATAATTTTAAAACCGATTAAGTTGGTTTGAATTTGGTTTTGACCAATAACCGTTCCAAACCAACCCGTGAACACCCCTAACTGCAAGTACATGTGATAGAGTTCACACAGTAACCCCACACAGATACCAGAACAACAATAGCATAGCTAATGAGACATGAACTATGGAAAGACCATGTTAAAATCGAGAAGAGCTGCCACATAACTACTGATGTGAAGAGTAGCACCAACCAAAAAAGTAGAAATTATTAAAACATGAAAAGCAATAATGAGATGAGCATACCTGTGCGTAAAACCTGCCACTGAGGGAGCAAATGTACCAATTTAAGTCTCATGTAACATATCCGGAAAGCAACCCAGTAAGACTTCAGTCAGGAAATCTTCTTCCAATTTTTTTGACAAATAGTTTAACCATAAATCCTGGTAACATTCTTTTTTACAGAGGAGCCAGAATAACACAACTATCCTAGATGTTACAGAAAAATATCCTTAGACGTTATCCAGGACATAGTACAGCCTGTACCTCACAGCATATGGAGGAGATAGAAATGAAAGGAGGGGCCGGGGGGTAGTGAAAGGGTCAGGTCGAGATTTTAACAAGCTATGGATGGAGAAAAGAAAATGAACTTCCACTAACTGAGCTAGTCAACATGTACAAAAGAACATGTAAATGTGACCGACCAATCATGTACATACTCTAATCAGAATCCAGTTTGAATGTCTGGGGTAGCTCATCCATCACACTCAACTGCCTCCTCAGCTTAACAATGTGAGCTTGCACCTGTCAGACCAATGTCCAATCAATTAGCTAATAGTAAACTACTAATACTACAAATGTGGAAATTGAGTCTGTAAGCTCAAAGTGCATGGCTTAGAGGAGACTAAATGAGAAGCTAGACAAATAAATAATCAAGGTAAGAAGGCTGGTGTGGCCAGCTGTAAACTTGTTCATAAAATATCTAATTTGCTTCAAAATGCAGCCTTTAGATATACATATTTGCATTTTGAGGTGCTTAACACAGGTGTTGTTTGAAATGTTACGAGTTCATCAATCAGGGATTTGAATCACTTGCACAATGTAGCTGATGCATGAAGCTTTGAACCATAGTTCGTTACCATGGTGAAATTGGGTAATTTTTATTATCTAGCGATCTGCTTCTCTCTTCTTTTTTCTAGTGAATGTATTCATCTACTTCTCTGATTAAGAAAAAAAAAAAGAACTAGGTCTCTTAAGAGCCGAAGGCATTCATATGCTTGAAGTTCCCTTTAAAACCCTAATGAAGTAGATAACTGACGGTCTAAAGGAGAAAAAAGGCACTCTCCAGGCTAGACAAGACAGTTTATCCAGGTCAGATGAAAATCGAGAATTCAATCCTAGCACTGAAAGATACAAGTAAAGAATTAATGATTGCATAGAGAAATTAAAGCTCAAGGAAAAATGTCGAAACATAAGTCTCATTCACCCAACATGTTTCGAGAATACACTTCTGCTCTACATTTCATCCAAAAATGAAAAAGGTAAATATAAACTTAATATAGAGATGAAAATGAACATTCAAGCTGTATTAACATAATTTATGTCAGAAATGTTTTTTTATAACCATGGAATCCAGGCCAACTTGTGTGCACTTCAACTAATCCCATGGTTACCTGCTATCTCCCACCAACACATGGTAACTCTGTCCACAAAGGCTTGGACAAATGGAAGAAATCACCTAGTGTGTTTGCCTGTTTGCCTGTGCTGGGATTTGAACCTAAGATCTCATGGTTCTTAACCGACTTTATTGGCCACTAGGCAACACACTTCTGTCACCAATATAATTCCATCAGCTTAAATAACTATAGGTCGCTACTCAGCTTTATATATAAGAAATTACGCATTCAGCTTTATCTCAAGGGAGGTACAGACACACGTGATTTCTAGTATCTATGAGCATGAATGTTTTTTACACAAAGAAGTTTAGATGCACTGTGCATGTCTGCATATGTGTGTGTGTGAGCGGGAGAGAGAGAGTTAAGTTAAGCTCACCCTCTGACGAGCTGCTGTGAGTTTTAAGAGTTCATCAGCCTCAGAGAAATTGATGAACCACTGACTAAGAGGATGGTTTTTTGTATCACCTCTCTTCAAGGCATGCAGGTCCTCAATTGGTGCTAAGAAACATAAAGTAGAAAATTACAAACTGAAAGGACCAAGTTATTCCAGCAGCAAATCCAAACGATCTCAGCAAAGAAGATATTTACCAGGAGGCAACTTAAATGTTGCAGGAAGCCGTGGCACAACTACTGCAGGATGGTTCTGAATACGAGAAAAGAAATCCTCAGGAGGATCCGGGAATACAATCTCATTGTAAGTTTCCACAACAATAGGTTTCTTTGTTGACTGGGGGCCAGGCTCATTCTCTGCGTATAACTTCAAATGATGATACCTGGGAAAACAAGATCACTGGAAGTATATCCACGCTGCCAGGCAAAGTTTAAAGAGAAAAAGAAGCCAATTCACAAAGTGAAGAACTTACAAATCCAACTTCTTTTCACCAACGTCATCGTGGAAGAGAAGGGATATTGCAATTTCAAACTCGCCCCAACCACATTCTGACAACTCAAAGGGCGGTGATTCTACCACTCTAACAGGATTATTAAAGCTTGGATGCAGTTGAAAAACAACTTTCTTGACAACGCCACTAAGATCCTCATTTGTTGCCCCACGAACATATACTGACCACCTATGTGACTGAGTTCTGATTGACAACCCCATATATTATAATTGTATCAAGAAGCATAATACTCTGAGCAAATAAATGCACTAAAAAGAATACCCACGCCCACTTACTCAGTGGCTTTCTTGCCTAGCCAAAATGCAATTGTTCCAAAGACTATTGGGACATAAATTTCAACATCTTTCAGCCTCTTGCATGAAGTCTGTGTAATACCAGAAATTAGTCAAATTATATCTCAAGCTATGAAAGAAGTTAGGTAACGGAAAAAACTGGTCAATGCGCAAGTCTCAAATATTTCTAGAAATAGACATAAATAACACTGCAAACTGATCAAACAGAATAATTCATCAAATACATAAATATAAGCAGCATGATGAAATATTACACTCTAGGATCCATGTAAAATCGAATCGTGCAGGTAATATGAAAAATGAAGAACTACTACCACTATATTATCAAAAACAGGGCCAATAACCTCCATTTTTATTAATATCCTAACATGAAACATACTTGAACCAATATCCGCACAAACATAGGAGTTAAAAGCATACGATACACCAAAAAATAGAAAAATAGTGAGAAGTACTAGTCATAAATTTATCAGATAACAATAACGTGCCTTTTTTTCAAAATCTTCGGAAGGGTTAGCAATTTTGGTGAGTTGTAGCCTTGGATCAGCGTCATTTCCACCAAGGTCACTGTCATTCGGCGTCATGGAAGGCGAGTTTAGAGGCATTTTACATGCAAAACGAACCTAGTTATGGAAATTGAGGTTGTTTTGACTAGTAATTTGAAGAAATTGGGAATTAGGGTTTTGAAATTGAAGAGAAAAAGGGGGATTTTAGAGGGAAGAGGGGAAATCTGATGCGTTTGGTGGGAATTAGAAAGGCATGGAGTTTTGGGTATTAAGTACTGCGTATTTGCATGAAACAAAAGAATGTTCCAATTCTGGTTTTCGCCTCCCTCCAAACTAACCCGCCAAATATCAAGGATGTCTCTGTTTTCTTTTGAGGAAAGTTATTATATTAGCAAACATATGTACTTTATTTATTTGAAATTTAAAATAGTGAGAGTTTAAAAAAGTTGCCTTAAATAGCGAGAGTTTGAATTTTATCTGCTTTATTTTGTATTTATTTGTTTGGAGCTATATCGACTTGATATGTATCATTTTATCAACTCATTGTGATATAAAATGATACACCAAGCTATTACTACATTTTTGTAATTAGTCAAATTATTGATATGATTGATAATTAACTTTCTCCTATTAATAAGGAAATTAAAATTGTTTCGCTAATTTTGATTAGTCATTTTACTATTCAACTCATCCTCCTTTCTAGCAAAAGATGGAATTATTATTATTTAAAAAGAAAAAAATGCTTTTAAATTAGTACATTATATACAACTTTTTAGAAGGTTCTATGCGTATGATATTCTTGCAATTATTACAAGGCCAAAATGACAAATGTTGAGTAAAAGATTTAATTATACGATATTTGTGAATATATTGAAGCGTTATCGATATGATATTTGATAGTTTGACTCATTCTTTTCTATGTTAGTATATATTGTAATCATCAAAGAAGAGATTTGAGAGTTTAAGATAACCAAACGCATATTTAGTGTAATGTCTAAAATATACATGCTTATCCAAATAATCAGAGGTGTATCTTTAGTCAAGAACGAGTTAAGGATTACAATTCGAAGATCAAGTCAGAGACTGTTAGACATCTTGCAAAGCAACTTTCTCTGAACAAGAATGTTGAAACAGTTCAAGAAAAGAATTGTGACGTAATCAAATTGGTTTATGAGAAAAAAATAATATTTTCTTACTTGATATGTTCTAAGAGTATATAGTACTAGAGTAGTAATGAAAAATAGTAGCTAACTTTTAAGGTACTACAAAATTATTTAAAAAAATAAAGCAATTAAAACTTAATATGAGTTGGATAAATTGAATTATAACCCAAGTCTCAATCAATTTCAACCCGAGTAACTTTTGAATGGATCCATAGCCCACACCCATTCATTAACTCAAACTATCTTGATCTATTCAAATTCAGCTCAACCCGCCCATTTGCGACCTATAAATTGAACTTTGGTACATCACGAATTTAGGTACTAGAGAGCAAGGCATTATTCTTAGACCCATGCATACTTACTTGTAAAACAAAAACCAATGCCACTTGTCATTTATCGAAAAAGAACAAATATCATTATATCAATACCATTGTGTGACTGCCATCCTCAATAAATTGAAAAGGTGAAGAACAGAAGATGTACAAGGCACGACACCGAAGAGGGTGCAGTCTAGTTTTTCCATTAGATTTGAGAATAACTATGCATTTTATAAATGTGACAGTACAAGACAACAAGGGGTACAAAGATTCCACTCAAAGTTGCATTTACTGGATACAAGATTTTGCAGAATGCAGTTGCTGCATTCACCTTTTATGCAGCAGGTGACAATGCCACAAGAAACAAATGGTCTAAACACACTGAACTAAATAATTGAAGCACTTAGCGCCATAACTTTGCACTGTTCATTCATGGCCAAAAGCTGTGCCTCTTTCTTATCAAGTAGAGCAGCCAACCTCACATTTTCTTCCATCAGTTTTTGTACTTCGGCCTCTTTCTGCGTCTTCTCACTCTCCAATTGTGTTGTCTTGGCGACCAGCCTGGTTTCACATAAAACAAACTCAGCACACAATTTATCCAGATGATGAAAAATCAGTTCATCAAATTATTACAGCTTTAACATTTTGTGCCAATTGGGATATGAGAAAATTTTAGCTTGAGCACAGAAGAAAGTAGTAAGGAGCACAAAATTTAAAGCTTATATTAGCTCAAATAAATCTAGAAGTAAGAACAAGGGGCGTTCTCTCAATTCCAATCAGATGAAACTTCATCAAAGTTCGCGCTTTCTTTTTGTTCTGTACTACTATGCTACTTGGTCATACAACTACCAATGACTTCAAGATGCTAATTGGGTTGAGCAAGAGAGTAATGAAATGGAGGATATTGGAACATCATTTCAAATATATAGCATCTCAAAAGTTCTAATCTCAATTAGAAAAAGATTATTCAACTCCATTCTCAAAAAGAAAAGAACAAATTTTATGCCATCAGATAGAGAATACAACCTTTTCTTTTAATAAAAGCTTGAGAGAGCTGGGTTTTAAAATTGATGAACTTGACACTCCTTATTGCCTTATATTGGATTAAGGTGGTAGCTTGGGATAAGGTTTGTATGCCCAAGGCAGCAGGAGGATTAAGTGTGATTGATGGACATTTGTGGAATAAGGCAACCCTATCCAAACTATTATGGGCACTAGGACAGAAAAAGGACAAGTTGTGGATAGTGTGGATCCATACTTTCTACATTAAAAGAAAAGACCTGTACACAATGACCACCCCAAAGCAGGCATGTTGGATTATAAGGAAGATTTTTGATGCAAGGACATGGTATAAAGATGATGCTGGACCAACTGGAGGAAGGAGGAAGCCTGAAGCCAGCATCAAGAACAACTATGTGACACTTAGACCTCAATATCCTCAAGTTGAGTGGAAACACTTGGTTCAGGTCAAGGGTATGATGCCAAGACACCAGTTCATTCTGTGGATGACATTACAGAGGAAACGTTCCACTGTAGACAGAGTCTTGAAATGGGGTATACAAGTGGATGCAAACTGTGTTCTATGCAATACTGGTCATATAGAGAACTTTGATCACCTATTCTATGCTTGTCCTTACTCCTCATATGTCTGGAAAACAATGCTGAACTGATTAGGCTATCACAGACAAGTAGGCAGCTGGGAATATGAATTCAAATGGATGATCAGCAGGGTCAAGAATAGTAGACCAAGAGCTGCAATCTTGGGATTCTGTTTTGCAGCAATTATATACAACATTTGGATTGAAAGAAATAATCGGCGGTTTAATGCCAAGAAGGGAAGCACAACACAGAGACTGAAGGAAATAGCCATACAGGTGCATATTGAAGGACAAAGGCACAGCAACTGGAAGCCTCATTGAGATCAACTGATAGGATATCCTAACTAGATGTTTTCTTCATTATAGTTGGTAGCTTACTTTTTGAGTTATCTTAATTGTATAACAAGTGTCTATGAGAGCTAGCTCCAAGTCCAAAAAGAGTTATTTGGTTTGTATGGAAAAAACTAGCAGTAAAACCTTCTGAGTTTATTCTCAATTATTTCATCCTGGTATCATCGAGTTTTTTTTTTATACTTTGAGATTCTTTAGTTTCTGGACTGATATGCTTTTACGCTCCATCACAGAATAACCAGGGCTCGTATACAAAAAAATAAAAATAAAATTGAGGACTTTAAATTTTACCCTGTAAGTTTATGAGAAATAGAGAAATTCTTTTAATTTTGTGTTCTTTGGCCAATGTACACCATTGGAGCAGATGCACTTTATATAGAGTAAAGGCTCTAACCTCTACTCCTTCCACTGATTGTTCTAGTTTCTCACAAATATTTCTATTTAAAAAAAGTGGACCTTTGGCCTAGCTCAACCTCAAAAGCTAGCTCATATGGTGAGAGAAAACCATAAAATGAGACGTCAACCATAAATTAAGAGATGTTTATTCCCTAGAATCAGTATCTTACCATATTGTAACCTAGTAACTAGTATAAATTCTCAACCAAACTTGAGGGAATAATCAAACTTTTCCAATCACTTCTTAATCTTTTCCCTAATTTCTCACCCCCTGTAGAGTTTTCAGATGGTATATCTGTCTTACATCTAGGAGTTAGTGCAACAAAGCACACATCAAAATAAAATAAACATAACTCCATAAGCAACAATTTGGATTTTTTTCCTTTTAGGTTCTGTTATCCCTGTAACATCATGTAAACAATGCATTGTTAATTTCAAATGATCCCAGCCCTTAGCAGTGAACAATGATCAACACTGTTAAGATTCAAATGATCCCCCATCCCACCCCAAGCCTGGAAAATAATAAAAAAGAGAAATATGACGGCCCTAGATCATTACAAGAACAAGATCCTACAATAGTCCAATAGCTTAAAAGGGACGTTACAGCACTAAGCTTGTCAAGGGTCCAGCACGGTATTAATAATCTAAATCAACCACACCCAAAGAAAAAGAAAAGTTCAGAACACTTGAACAACTATGAGTATCTAATTATCTATGCTTGCACTCCCTTTAAATCAATAGCTGCCTGAAGGTGAAATACATATATATACTACTTCTAATTCCTAAAAGCAATATTTTATACACAAAAAAACAGCCAGACGGCCCAGACCAGAGAAACAAGGTAGTAATATAGTGGAGCTATGACAACATTTTACCAAATAATACACATTAGACTTGTGCATTTGTATTGCAATTATTATACACAAGCTGCAAGGCAAGTATTATTCGAACACACAGGAAGAAGTTGTGCTTGGACATTTGTATTCTAGTTACAAGTTGTATGACAAGTATTAAGATGCAGTGCTATGAAAGTGAGGCAAAAGGATATATTTAATATTTAACTTCATGCATCACAGACACATTGTATAGCCAGGAAATAAAGAAACAGTTCGGTCCGCATGTTATGGTTAACGGAAATTTCTTTGACGAAAGGGGAATACTTACCGCTCAAAAAGCCTTTCAATTGTCTGGAATTGCTTTTCTGATGATAGAATTGTTTCTCTCACACTAATGAGACTACTGACATAGGATTTCAGAGACTCAAAGTCTGTCTTAACACGACAAAGCTCCTGCTCATTTTCTGCAGCTCTCTGCCTCTGTCTAGAAGTTTCTTCAACCAAATCTTCAACTCTCTGCCGCATATCAGTCAGGATAAGATTTGTACCCAGAGAAAATCTTTCCATTTCCTCTAACTTAATAGACATGTTTTCAATCAGGAGTGTCTTCCTTTTAATCTCTTCTTCACTTACTGTTACCTTGTCTTTCTCTATAGCAGTTTCAGATTCCGCCATTATAATCCTCTTGACAAGACTTTCCATAACATCTGTAACCAATTGTACACTTCTGAGTAATTCACTCATATAAGATCCATCTTGTTCATCAAGTTGACCATGTTTACTCGAAAGTCTAATCCATAATTCATCATCAGCATCATCAAAAGATGGGAGATCAACATCCCTAGTCCAACTGGATAATGGTATGCCATTTTTATCAACAATACCCACTCCATCTAGTTCTTTGATGCCGCATGAGGAATGGGCCAAATCTGGAACAGCCACGACTCTGGCTTTAGCTTTCAAATACGTCATCAATGTTGTAGCAGTTCTTACTCTATGCCATAGAACATCTAACTCCTTCTTTGTATCTTCTTCTGATCCCTGAATAGAAGCTTTTACCTCCAACAGTTTTGCTTGCAAAGCATCCACTTGGGACTGGCTTTTCTCCATCTCTAGCTTCCAAGTAACGTCTGTTTGAGTCAATTGGGATTTCAAAGCTGAGAAATCAATATGTCCCTCCCCCGCCATCACCTTATCAAGTCACTGATGTGAGTTCAGGAACCTATAAAATTAAATGTTTTAGGAACATTGGGTTTTAGTAACTAGTAGAAGACAGTTGGTCAAATGAACCACATGGGAATCATATCAAAACTTTAACTTTAATGACCACCCTGCAGTTCTCGACCTTCGGGTAAAAAAGGCCAATTGAATACAAATTCTTCTACGGTGATTTTATTCACTTTCATTCAAGCAGAATATTCAGATTTAAAAAGTTAAGCTGCACTCATTTAAAACTTGTTGAGGAATTCCCATGACATCACAGGATAAAGCATAATAAATCCACCATGTTCTTTGCAATGCCCCAGGAATTAGTCTAATTTCATTCACAATACACCACAAGGACAGCATTTCCAGATAAAGTTTATTAAGAACATTATAAAGTCATACAAATTCGTGGCGAACTGTGCTTTCGCAAGGCTAGAAAAGTACAAAACAAACTGGCAGGAAGTTTAGACATCGCTCTACTGATTACATCCATATTAATCCAAAACCCAACTGTCAAAAAGCTTTCTTTGACGAATCAAGATCATAAAAATCCAAGAAAGAGAAACCCCATTATCTGTTCCTCCCCCTCCTAGAAAAAAACAAAGAAAATAAAACACCCATGTAAAAGAATTAGAATTTCAGACCAAGAAAGGGACAATTTTCCCGCATAAATTATACCAAAATCATAGGATTAAACCCTTCTTATCAACACCCATCAAATTCCGATCAACATTCAAAGAATTGGAATGAAAAGAAATACAAAATCAAGGTAATTTGTTAATCTAAACAACTTTGCACAGTTATAAAAGGGAAACAGGATTTCGGAGGAAGACAAAGTAAGCAGAACCAAAAATTACAATTTGTGAAGATAAATAAAAGGAGGCACCTCGCAAAATTGAAGGTAATTTTGAGTGTTGATGATGATAATGCTTCAACACGTATAGTCTCATGGAAAATTATCAATGAAAATTTCCATTACGAACCAATTTGGTAAAGGCAGTTTCTTGCTTTTTGTTGTCTCTACCTTTTCCTTGTCCAGTTTCCTTAAAAAATTATATAGTGGGACCTTTAGGTGTTTTGTTTAGTCCATAAAATGATGAACCACCAAATAGATTGAGGATAAAATGACATAAAAAATGTTTATGGTTGTGTGTCATGTTCAATTTTATCTTTTTTTTTATATACCAAATGATGTTGTCTTAAAAAGATTTTTTAGGAACTCGTTTGCTGTCCCTGGACAACCCATTTTTTAAAATTGGGAATAAAGACAAATATATTTTTGAACTATCATAAATGGTATGCAGAGATCGTTCGTCATATTTTTGAGACATTAATGTTCCTGCCATCCAAAAACTAGTTCGGAGATATATTTATCCTTTTTCCCTTTAAAATTTAAAACTTGCTCATAGAACTGAACCTTTTCATTGGAAATTACAATTCAGAGCAAAAATAGTTGCTCATAGAATTACATCTATATTAGTTTTATGAGCAAGATAACATAAAGTGTATAAGAATATTACTCATAAGACTATATCTTGTTCAAAATTTCACAAACAAATGTCAGTGTAGAGTTGGTTGTACTATCGGTTATTGAAAGGCATGTGTTGATCATTGCCCATGCTGAATGAAATTGGTAATCTAGAAAATAAGATAAGTAATTTTAATTATATTAAATTGCATTGACATTGTAAAAGTTTCATTACATTAACAGTGAGTATAAATTAGTAAATCCTTGATAATATATCATTGGTCATAGCTCAGTTAGACAAGAATGAAATTTAGGGCATAACATTACATGCAGATCATAGTACCTGCTTCAAATTAAATACTATAACTGTGCCCGGATGAAATGACTTTTGTTTTTATTTCAAATATTTACATAGGAAACACCCAATGCATGGACAAACATAGATGCCTCCAATTGCATACCTAGGTTGAAGGATGTTAGGAGTGTACATTTTGACAACTTCTTTACTTTGACCGAGTAATCGCTCTTAGGGACATATCTATCATGATACATTTCTTTATATATAATATATATACATGATTTGAGCCAAAGCTATTGACCCTGTCCAGATAGAGTATAGTTTAGGCCATCAGCCTGGTGAGGGCAGGCTGTCTGAATTCTGATGACAGGTTAAGGCAAGGCCTGCTTAGATAACAGGGAGAAAACAGTGATGGAGTTGAGTTTTCAGTTTTTCACAAATGACTCTACTTGTGAAGAAGAGGTGATAAGGCCTGAGATGAGTCCTACAATGAGGGCACTGTTGTAGGTAGTTGGTTCACTTTGCGAAATGTTGTTACGAGAGTCCATGTATGTATCACTAAGGGATGGTCCCCCAACAAGAGCTCCAACTGCAACATTTGGATTAGGGTGTCTTGTGTGAAGCCATTTGAAGCCATCACTGCAAT
This sequence comes from Solanum lignicaule, assembly GCA_029582545.1. Lineage (NCBI taxonomy): Eukaryota > Viridiplantae > Streptophyta > Magnoliopsida > Solanales > Solanaceae > Solanum > Solanum lignicaule. The sequence continues at coordinate 42,711 of JAJOOF010000821.1, forward strand.
TAGAATTAGCATTTACAGGAATTGAAGCACCTCTATGGTGAACTTGCTGAGGATATCTACTTCCATAACCAACAAGGTAGCTCATTTCCATAGGATTGTTTCCCAAGATATAATCCAACTGAAAACAAAATAAGAAGTTCGCTGTGATATAGAAGTTCGATGGCCTTGAGGTGTAATGCATTCAGAGTTAAAAAAAAAAAAAATACTGCTTAAGAGCATATCAAGAAAGAAGCAAATTCATAAGATAAAAGTTTATTCAAGAGAAATTATTCAAAAGATGTTCTTCTTAGCCCTTTAGTCTGTTTAACGGACCATTTCATCTACACAGAAAATCAGACTCTGGAGTCATATGCGTTGTTCAACTGAAACTACTAAAAGGATGTTAATGACATGTTCAATTGGCCGTGCATACATTAGTACATACCTGTGAAACTGCAAAGTTGCGCAATTCTGTTGGTTCATATAACTTCCCACTGCAATATAAATTTGATGTTTGGGAGCTAAGCATGTAATCACTGTAAACCACTGCCAGAAATGAAGAGGCCACAGAATACTGGAATGGATTCCACTGGTTCACCCATACCAGGCCATCTGCCACAAAATTATAGTTTTATTGCAGCAACTTTTCTTTCTAAAAAGAAAAACATCATATTATACAATGACTTGCTGACATGTTTTTCTTTATTTGGAAGGGATCTAAATATGGATGGGCCAAATTTGCTGACAGGGTCACAATTTCATCACAATACCTGCTGTTCTTTGAGAGGTTGCCGTTAGGGATTCAGGTAGAAGTCCACACAAGAAGATCTCAGAAGTTTGTCTGTACGACTGGAGGGAAAGACTTTCCTCAGTTGAAATGTCTTCCTTTGAACCAAAGAAATTGACCCTTGATAATAGGACCTGAATCAAAGGTAAAAATCTGCATAGTTGTTAGCTGGAGAAATCTTTCTTCTGAACAATAAAAAAAAGGTCAATACTCAATTTTTGTTTATATACATGATTTATCAGTATAGAGGTACATGCTTCACCAAATTATGGGCCTTAACCTGTTATAACAAAGCAAAGTAAGCAACCCAAACATAAGCAAGATTTTGTGTTCTTCATAGTATTTCCAAGTATCGTATTTTTCCAACTTCATGCTAATTGCACAAACAGATACTATCAGTTCCAATAGCTAACATCTAAAAGCTAGAATTCTGGAATACATGCAACTTCGTGACATGTATGTGTACAATACCTGAACTCCAGCCAATTTGTTTTCCCAAGAAAACCAAGATGGATTTCCCCTATTAGCAAACGCATTGCCATTTGCAGACACATATGTTAAGTACGATTTGTCTCCGGTAGCATGATAAAGCCAAGCAGATGCCCACAAGAGTTCATCCACAAATCCAGTAGAATTATAGAAATCTTGCACTCCGGGTATGCTGATACTATACGAACCTCTATAACTATCAGCAAATTTGAATAACTGTTTGGCATGCTTTAACAGTGTTCCTGAGTAGGCAGAGTCAATTGACTTGAACACCAAGGATGCAGCCGCCATTGCTGCTGCACTTTCAGCCACAACATCTGTCCCAGGATACGATGCGTTAACTTGTGTAAGAGGCCTTTTTCCTGTCATTTCCTCAGGTCTTTCCCAGCACGTGTGATCCAGCTTTGGGTCCCCCACCTTTCTTGCAGAAAAAAACACATAAAGACGCTTCATTAAGCAACATTTCCCTTTTATCTTAATACTGCAGGCGTTTATGACTTGTGTATATGTTGTGTGCAGCAACAAACTAGAACGTTGTCATTTGCATTGGCTAGAAGGATAAGAAAACACATTCTCAGCAGTCAGAAAACCAGTTACAGGAGGCCTTGTTTAGGAAGTTGGAAGTAGAAAACAAAATGGAAGTTCTACATGATTATAGTGCAAATGAAGGAACAACAATTTCGCAAAGGAAATATCACAGGAAGTTCCAAATTAGTACTGAGGAAAAACTGAAAATACTTCTCAATTGTCATAGGGAATTATTCTACCTGAATATACAGGACATTCTCCGAAGGATGAGCATTAATAAGAAAATCAGTGATCCACTTGAGGGATTCATGGGCGTTATCCAGCTCGTTCACCATGTTCATGTGGTTTCCATACTCCAAAATAGCCCATGATAAAACTGTAGCAGTGAATGCCATTGGAAATCCAAACTTCACATGGTCTCCAGCATCATACATTCCTCTACTTAAATCCAAATTCACTTCACTTCCATCTCCCAAAGCCGAATCTCCTCTCCAAGCAATCTTATTATTCACCAATTTTCCAGCTGCAGTTAATGATTCAAAAATCAAAATAAGTACTCCTAAACTTAGGACTAATTAAGTGACCAATGTGATTATAGCTAGTCTTACACTTCTGAACGTCGAAGAATTGCATAGCAATGCTTAGAGCATTTGCATATTTGTCAACCACTTGGTGAGCATCTGCCTCTGAAGAATTAGAACGATGAAAATATTTTCGGAAACTGATTAAAACTGCAGCAAGAACAAGAGCCATGATCACCAGGATCAGCCCCCTCCATACCCATCCTTTATCCTTGTGTGGTTCTTTCTCCATTCAATTTCAATTCTCTTCACCAAAATGTTTTGAATAAAATCAGACCTTCCATTCTTTGAATGAACTAAATTATACTCTTCGTGTGGCCTCATTATATATGCTATTTGAGTATCTTGACAATCACCAAAATACAGTAGATAGAGATGAAACCGGCATATCTGAGCTTTGTCTTTTATCTGATTCTTGATTTCTCTCCTTCCAACATTTTGGAAGTATTTGGAACTGTAATTAACGAGAATCTTGATGCTTATTCCTCTTCCTAAACTAATAAAACCCTCCCGCTTACGAAAGGTTTTTTTTTTTTAATCATATTCCAACTATGCTTGCTCCCTCTTTGTCAAGGAACAAATAGCTTCAACTTTACTCCATAAAAAAGGAATATTAAAAATCAAGTAAAAAAATACAATATTTAAGTTCTGAAAGAGAATATATCATGGACCATCTTAAATTTTCTTATGTCATTGGGTGTACAAAGTGGTTGACAATTTCAAGTTCAAGAAATAGTATTAAGGGGATGCTTGCTTCATGTTTTAGTTATATAGAGATTTCATATTTTATCGCCCATAAAATATATATATCCTCGCATAACTTATGCAAGTATTACCACTGAACTCTTCTTTGATACAGCATCAGGACTAAGAGTACTGTAGTGGTTAAAGGGATAACAAAAATATATAGTATCCAATTATTTGCTTAAATCTAGTAGTACTAATAACTTTCAAGTTACAAAAGTTTGGACTAATTAAAGCAAAGAGGGGAAAAATTTCTTCTGATGATCTCAAACTTGAACTTTCCAGTGGATCAAGGTTTGCCTCCTGTACCTTTAAACATAGATTCAGGAGCAAGAGGAGTAGGAGTATCCAACTGGTAAAGGTCAAATGCAGGACCAACAAATCGAAAAAGTATCCAACCCCCAATTATAATAAAAATAGAAGCATAAGCAAATTTGTTTAGCCAGAACAAAAGTCCTTTTTCTCCAACGTACAATTCAATTGCCTTCTCAGTTAGATTCATTGATTCCCAATCCTTTGGTGGAGGTTTAGGTTTAACAGCTTGTTTCCCTGCATTTATCATTTCTTCTTCCTTCTGCCTTTGTCGTTTTGACGGACGTCTTCTGATTCGAATCTCCACCGTGTTTGGTGGCGTTATTGGTGGTGTAACGGGTTGCGATTCGTTGCCATTATCACTGCTGCTGCTGCATTTGATGGGAAAACGAACTACATGGCGATGTTGAGATTTGGAGAAAAGTTGTATTGGGAGGGGAGTGAAGTGTTTTGGGTAGCTACAGAGCATGGTTGTGTTCATTTTTCATTTGCTTTCAGGGAATTTTAGGTAAAGCATCAAAGTGTGAGGCCAGTATAGACACAATAGTTTTCAATTTTCATTACCTTATCCTTTTATTTATCCCAACACCCCATTCTCCTCCTTTTTTTCTTCTTTTTTTTTTTTTTTTTTTATGTTCGAGTTAATTTGCATGTCTCGATTATTTTATAAGTTAAGTAAAATTTCATCCCTATAAGTTATTTGTATTTTTCATCTATATAAATATTGAGTAATTTTGCTCAACAATACATAAATGTTAATTGGGTACTAATTTCCAACTTTACACTAAACCTTCCACTACCTCCCTTTTATGCTTGACAATCATTGGAGTTTCGACTGAATTGTTAGGTTTCTTTTTAATTACGACCTGTTTTGACTAACTGCAAAATGTATAAAGAAAAGAATATTTTTGAAAATTATAATCATGAGATATTTTGTTACTATAAAAATAAGTACTTATTATAATTTCTTTTTAAAATTTCAAGTCTCGAATATTAAAAGAATTCTTTTTCAGTGAATAATAGTAGTAAAACAGATCAATGGAATAAGAATTTGTTCCCATCTCGCTTATAGTTTCTTTTTTATTAAAAAAAAAAAGTAAACAAAGATCTTTTTAGTTTGGGTAACCTTCATAAACTTTCACTATAGAAAATAAATGGAGTCTTAAGGTGTATTTGGTAAGAAAGGAAAATATTTAAAAAAATAATAATTTTCAAATTCTTTTTTTTTTTTTAAGCCTCATCCTTCAACTTAGGTCAGAAACTCAAAATTCAAATTCGATTTAAAATATGGGTCCCATATGTTTTTTTGTTCTCTTCCAATGTTTCTCGAATTTCCCTTTTAAGGTGGCTGCTCTTTCCCCCTAGAAAAATTAAAGTAGTTTTAGTTACATGTGGAGATGGAAAATCAAATTCTAGTAATGAGGGTATGCTTAGGAAACTTCAACCGCTTAATTTTCTTTACCTATATGAATTGACAAAACACCCCTCTTGGAATTACACCAACATCTTATTCTCAAAGCAACTTCACAATTCGCAAAAATTGAATCATCCACTCGCCTTCAATATACCGAGTTGACTCGTCCGCCATGTCCGACCACCAGCGAACTCGGAAGGACGATCCCTTCCTTCTCAATTACAACTCCGATGAACTCCGTATCGCCTCCGAGTTTCTCTCCAATTGGCTCCCCTTTCTCTCCCGTGACCTTTGCCGCTCCTGCACCCAGACCCTCTCCGATCGCATCCGATCCCTCAATTTTAGTAATTTCTCTTTATCCTTCTCTATCCTTACCTTAATGTGTGTTAATGCATATGTTTGCTATTGATAAACTGTGTAGTTCATATACTTGCATAAAGTTCACAGCTTTTATGTGCTTTACTCTTTTTGTTGGATGAGGTTTATCTCTAGAGGAAGAGTGTGTTGCTTCAAGTTTGATTATTTGTTGAAATTTTGTAATAAAGATGTTTTTGGACAATTACTTAGTCGTGAAGAACCTACTCTGATTTCTGCTTTTCGGTTATACTTTAATATTATGAAGGTGTAAAGTTGTTTATTTTGTGAGTTTTCTGATCAGAGACTTTGTTGGTATGATTGCAGAAGTTAGTGGTAATGCAGAATGCTTGAAGCAACCAAAGAATGTGAGTGTTTTGACTCCAGAACGTTGTGATTCGGATGGATGCAATGGGAGTCAAGAGAATTGTGACAACAATTCGCTTGGAAGTTGGAATGATTACGGTGACTTGAATGATAATGCAGATACAAACTCATTGGGGAGTTGGAAAGATGGGGCTGGTGGGGAGCCCTTTGAGGAGCTTTCTGTGGACAGAAATTCATCTGACAGTTGTATAGATGGCGCAGATTCTCAATCTCAACCTGTTGGAGAGGCATCTACAAGTGAAGCATTCAACTCATCCTTACCTGTGACTACCCCAAAAGTGAAGATGTCATGGGCAGATATGGCTCAGGAGGATGAACTTCAAGCTGAGGAAGTGAATGAGTCAATTGCCTTGAGAAGTCAGGTGAATGGTGTGGCTGAAGAGGAAATTACTACTCCGGAGAGTAAGCAAAAAACAGAATTGTCAAGGGAGCAACGAGAGTACATTAGATTCTGTAATGTGAAGAGGAAAAAGGATTTCATATGTTTGGAGAGGGTGAGCGGGAAAATTGTGAATATACTTGATGGATTGGAGCTACATAAGGGTGTCTTTAGCGCCGCTGAGCAAATTAGAATAGTTAAATATGTGGAAAAGCTTGACCAGATGGGGAAGAATGGGGAACTGAAAGGTTTGTTTTACTCTTGATATAGCCCTTAACCATTCTTTTTCCTTTTCTCAAATGGATTTTATTGTCATATTGGGTTTTGCAAAGCATACTTAAAGCAGGCATAGTTTCTTGCTTGATATTGTCTAACTGTTAATGCTTAAACTTCAAGTGTATTTGAAATTTAAGCAGGTGTTTCTGTGAATTAGAACACTCATTTTTAATCCACTTTGTTGTTGTTAGAATTGTGTTAGCATTACAATATTAATGGTGTTCGATGATTGGTACTAACTAGCGTGTTCTCTTTTTTTTTTCTTATTGATTTCTTTATTTGCTCTTGAGCTCTCTCAATCATGGCATGCAGTCCTGTCACTGATCAGAGGGACAAATAATTTGTATTTGTAGCATAGATGTGAGCTTATTTGTCAAATTAATATTTGTTTCCCTGTGAGGTGGTAGGGCTGGCTGAGTTTAACGGAGAAATCACACGGCAAGCTCAAGAAATTCTGATTGATTGCGTGTACATTACACAACTGCTAGTTTTGTAGAATGCGAGATGTACCATTGTTGTTTCTGGTTCAGTTTTTCCAACAATTTAGCAATGGAATTAAGCATTTTGATGTTAATATAGTTGTTCATGCCTTAATCTTTATTTTGGCAGATAGTCATCCAATACCTTTCAGGTTCTATGCTATTTAGATGCTGAAATCTTTCAAGTAGGGCGATTGACATGGAGTTAGTGTATTAGCTTAACTACAGGAAAAGTAAGAAAAAGAATTTTGGCTTTGCTTGAGAGAGGATCAATCTATTGCATTGGCGTGCTTCTTTTTACCTACCAGTATCTTTTACAATAAGAATCTTATGCAGGAAAACGTACCTATTACTCCTTATTTGAGAGGATATCGAATCATTCAGATTCAACATTAGCTGTCTACATCTTTCAAGATGCCTTATTTCTCTTTTTTGTCTGTTACTGAGAGCTGCAGTAATGTACGTTGAAGCAAAGCTGCTTTGGGCATCCTAGACTTCAATGTATTGAAATGGGCAATCTTGTCTCAGTAATGTTTATTCTATTTTAGTTTGTTGATGTTGATATCTATATAAGGTGGCACTATGTGGCATGAGAAATCTCTTCTTCCTTTTTTCGGAATTGAAGAAACTTTGTTAAAATGTCTAGTGTTGATGCCAGATGTCTAGATTAATTGCATAGAAATCCAGTAATATGGAAACTTACCTTTATTATTGCATCTTAACTAAAAGAAAAGAGTCCGCTTCTACCATGGTAACTCTTGGAGTCCCACATTGGCGGGTCAAAGTTTACTTGGTCTCTTTATATGGTCTTGGGCAATCCTCACGTCTTGAGCTTAGCTTTTGAAGTTTTGTTGCGCTCAAGGTCCATTTCACTAACATGGTATAATAGTCAAGCTCATCAAAATTCATTGTTTATGATGTTGGGTCCCCCGTCTTATATTGTCCATGCTCTGGATGTCCAGTCCTGGGCGTATGGGGTGTATTAGAGTCCCATATTGGCGGGTCAAGAGTTATTTGTTCTCTTTATATGTTCTTGAGCAATCTGCACTTCTTGATCTAGCATTTAAGGTTGAGTTAGGTTCAAGGTCCATGTCTTCAACGGTAAATAACCAATATAACTAGATTTAGCACCAATTTTTTCTTGATTCAACTTAGAAACTGTTCCCTGTTGAAAACATTAACAAAGATATCATAGAATTTTGTTGAGTATGGTATAGGAAAGAATAAGTTACAAAAAAAAAGGTTTAGGCATAACTATGAGTTTTCAGTTGAAAAAAATGTGCAATTAGTTTTACAAGATTCGCATTTTGTCCATTTGGCTAATTTGCCGTTTTCTGTTAGAATGACACGGGCACCTTCCCTTTTTGAAGATTCCTGAAGTAGTTCACGGACCTTTCTTTAAAAATCTTCTACCCTAATTCAGTAACTTACCCTAGTTTTGTGTCAATTTGTCTTCCTTGTGAATCACTCATGAATTAGTTCGATCTGTTATTGTTTTTCCTTTAAATTTGTTAGTTGTAACAACAGTATTTTTTTTTCTTTGAGCTTCCCCTCCTTAAATTTCTCTTTAAAATTTGTTTGTTAAGTTATTTCTGTCAATTTTAGTTATCTTATGGTTCTTACCTGCCTATGGTGATTGTTTAGAGAGGACTTATACTACACCAACAAAGTGGATGAGGGGCAAAGGACGTGTGACAATCCAATTTGGCTGTTGTTACAACTATGCACCAGTAAGCATTTTACAATCTTATCTTTTATCCCTCCTTCTCCACACAGAACCGAGTGCCTTAAATTTTGTGTTATTATTAGGGGACAATTCTGTAACAAAGACCCCTCCTCCAAATCCCCAGTTCAGTTGATAACCTTCTTCTATGATAGGGATGTGGCATATGGGTTAATCACAGATGGCATAATGACTGAATTTTCTTTATGGCAGGATAAGAGTGGCAATCCCCCAGGGATCCTCAAAAGTGGAACTGTTGATCCATTGCCTGATCTTTTGAAGGTCATGATTAGAAGGCTTGTAAGGTGGCATGTGATGCCTTCAACTTGTGTTCCAGACAGCTGTATTATCAACATTTACGAAGAAGGCGATTGCATACCACCACATATTGACAATCATGATTTTGTGCGCCCATTTTGTACTGTTTCATTCCTTAGCGAGTGCAACATTGTGTTCGGATCCAACTTGAAAATAGTGGGTCCCGGTGAATTTGCTGGTGCGATTGCAATACCGTTGCCAGTGGGGTAAGTGAGCGTGTTCGTCTTATCAGAAGTTGTGAAATTAGGAAGATTGATCATTAATGGCATTACATTACAGATCTGTACTTGTCTTGAATGGAAATGGAGCTGATGTAGCTAAACACTGTGTGCCAGCTGTGCCTACTAAGAGGTACAAACTGAATGTTCAGAAGTCTCTAGCTAGTCATAGATAAATCTTCTGTTTCGTTGTGTAGCATGCTAACATCTTGCTAATCCTTACCTCACATAGGATTTCAATCACATTTAGAAGAATGGATGAATCTAAAAGGCCAACTGGATATGTTCCCGAGCATGATTTACATGGGTTGCAGCCCTTGCCATATGAAGCAGACTCGCAAAAGAAATCAAGCTCCTCTAGGCCAAGATTTTCCGCAAGAAAACAGTCAGTGAGACAAGAAGAGGAGAGCATGGAAAGAGCAAAGATGCCAATGAGAAGGCATTCGGAGCCCCGTTATCCAGGTCGATATCGACGAGGACCTGCAAACAGGCAGTGGTATGGGGCGAATACGGAAAATTGAAGGCACATTCTGACTTGTGTATATTGATCAATCGTCATCTGCTAAAATTATCAACGTTGTTGGTACTTGGGCCCCCTCTCCTCTCCTTCTCGAGTTGGTGAAGCATTAAAATTGTTGGAGATTGCTTGTTTGCTACTCCATTTGATGGTTATCTTCTAATATTGAAGCTTAATCCTCCTGCTCTTTGATCTGCATTCGCAATATCGCAAACCAAGGAGGAAACATTCAAGTTATAATGTGGAGAAGAGTGATGGTGTGATCTAGAGATGGGCAGGTATGCTTGTAGCTCTGATGTAATATGTGTGGTCTTCCAATTTGCGGTGGGTTGTAATGACGTGAGGAAGCTATCAAATAATTACTCGTCAGATTGGATAAACTCTACTCGCGCTACCTCAATAATACTCCTCTTGAGGAATGCCCATCCGTGTGTATTTTTTAAGCTTACACGATGTATAATTCATGTCATTGGTTACACATTTATTTGCCCACAAGCTTTGGTCCTAAGGGTTGTATGTTTTCAAGTTAAGTTGTCTTATCTGAGAGTTTTTTTTTTTTTTTCTAATTGTTGGCTCCAAGTTTTCCATGGAATATTTACGGCTACTTGTGAATTCCTATACTTTAAAATAGGAGAAACAGGGATTTCCAGAGATGAAATAATTAATCAAATGTCATTTGTCAACTATTGTTGTGACTTGTAATACTCTTTCTATATTTTCTAAAATATGTTAGTTTTTTATGTCTAAATTTACGCTGAGTCAAACCAAACAAAGGAATGAATAAATTCACAGGTGAAGCCAGGGTTAGGAGAGAAAAAACGAGAACCCATAAACTAGTGTGAAAAGCATTTTATTCACTTTCCTTTCTTACCATTAAAGCTGTCAATTAATTTTGTCATATATATTTATTTTTATTTAATTTTCTAATATAAATACATGATCTACAAAAAAGCTTGGATTCGTCCGAACCCACGAGCCCCTACCTAGCTCCGCCTCTGGAAATAATACTCAACAATGTCACCAAATATATAACAAGGTTGAAACGCCCATTTGTATAGACAACTTGGTTATGGCACGTTCATTTTTATTTCACCACAAAACATCTCACCAAAAAATGATTAACATATATTGAGTCAGGTAAACATGATTAATATTCTTATTTTAAAATTTTTATAATTATTTTGAATCTCAATTCCAAACTACTTTCTAATATAATTGTAAGTAAAATTATGATATGAGCCACAAATTTATCTAAAGACCAGTACAAACAGATGTGCATCCAAGATTCTCTCTCATTAGTTACATGATTTGTACGTACATGTAATCCTTTATATGTTAAAAAAAAAAAAAATTACAATCCTTCATTTTCATCTTTTCTTATTATCAATTTATTCATTCTTTTACATCGATCGATCGATCGGTAAGTTCATGTCAGTTGAAAAAAATAACAACAGCTTGGAAAAGAAAGATGAGACATCATCATACTACAACTACTGGTTCCAATTTATGTGTCTGGTAATCATAAGCAGTTTTGCATTATATGCATACAAAAAAAGTTTGGATTACCAAATGAAGATGAGAAATTTAAAAGAAGATCCCTTTTCCGACCAAATAAGTTTACTTACAATCTGCTTTGGGTCACTAGGCTTAGCTATTCTTACCTGGCCTTGTATGGTAAATCGAACAAATTCCCCACTTAATAGTCTTCTAGATAGAACAATGTTTCTCACTATAGACATTTTTCTTTTGCTTTTTCTTGTTTTTGCCTTGGTGTATGTCTTTTGCTCGGTTCTTATTCATGACATCAATTATTGATGACTCCTAAATAGATGCTTTAATTTTATTTGTCGATTCTGGAAATTTTGTTTTAGATATACAAAATTGAGTATTGAATTTCAAATGAGACGACTCCGTTATATATAATTCTTGGACCAGATCTTTTGTTTTTTTATTCATTAGTCCCGTTTGACCATGCGATATGAAATCATGATATGATATAAAGAGATGAAGTTGAAGTTTTGTTTGGACATGCGATATGAAATTTTTGTGTTGTATATTTTCTCATTAGCATAAGAATCTCATATGTTGTAAAACTATTCAAAATAGCCCCAATTGTTTATTCAATAAAATTTATAAAATCGCATAATAAATTATTACAAAACTATTTGTTCTCCACTTAATTAATTGTTTCATCTAACTTTAATTGATCAAATTTTAATTCAATAAAAAAATTGAACATAATTAAATTGTAGTGTACTGGTCTTTAATATAATCCTCCCACATAGTACGGACAATCTTTTTACGTTGAACTTGCATATCTCGATCATATGACCGAGAAGACGAACCAACATTAACAACTTTGAGCCATTTTTTGGTCAATATCATTTGCAACTATATTTTCATGCTCATAGACCATAAATAGTTCATCACCCCTTTGGTATTCTTACAAATGACTATGTAACATTATACAAGTTATGACAATTTTCACTTGTGTGTCAATATCATATGGTTCATGCCTTGTTACACTTGTGTGCAATTACACATTTTCAGTGCATTAGATTTCATGCTAAAATCAAACATATTAAAAGTAGTGATTATCAAATATACATGACCAATTTTGTTCTTTTTTTCATATTAAATTGCTTTAAACATTTTCATATGCAGGAGAAAGAGAAGTTTTTTTATTATGGAAAACCAAAAAAGTATTACTCCCTCCGTTCTTATTTATATTCACCAAAGGAATTCCTACTTTATCATTTATATTCACCAAATTTAAAGCAATAATAAATTTTATATTGGTGAGTATAATAAATTTTAAAAAGTAATTATGTGATTATTAATTTTATTTACATATGAAATAAATATATAAATGTGGGATTGTTTTAACAAAACATAAACTTGCGGGTTAACTGTATTTAAAAAATCTCAAATCATGATATGAAATTTCAAATCATGATTTTTGAAGAATATGGAATCAACGTGAAATCGCATGTCCAAACGTTGATTTCATCTCACAATTCCATATCATGATATGATATCGCATGGTCAAACGCCTACTTAATGTTACATCATTTTGTAAATTTTTGTTGGAAGAAATAAGTTGCACATCTAGGGTGTGTTTGGTATGGAGGAAAACATTTTCTGAAAAATGTTTCCCAAATCAACTCATTTTCTGGAAAATGTTTTTCAAATCAACTCATTATTTCCTTAAATTTAAGGAAAATGACTTTCCTTCCAAAATTAAGAAAAACATTTTCCAAAACTCTACTTCATCCTTTAATTTTTTTCTTACCCTACCCATACCCCATACCAGAACACCCCTCCCCCCCATTAAAAAAAAGTTAAATTTTTTTAATTTTCTTATTTTTTAAATTTCAAATATATTTTTATCCCTACCACCAAACTAGCCCCCACCCCCCTCAAACAAAAAAAAATTAAAAAAATAGAAAATTATTTTTGAAAAATATTTCAAATTTTAAGATTTTTTTACCTCATCCAACCCCTACTCCCTACCCCTCCAAAAATTTGCTTTTGAAAAATATTTCATTTTTTTTTTAATTTTTATGCCACTCCTCCCGCCACCCCCCTCCCTCGCCACGCCCGCCAAATTTTTTTTTTTAAAAAAAATTGATTACTTAAGTTCCAAAAAACTGATGCTTTTATTCTAAAGATGTCTAAGGCTGATTTGAGATCGAATCGAACCGAGATAAGGGTTTAAACTTGTTAATGTTTGTTTTGATTAAATTATTTCAAATAATTTTAATTAATTAATAAAAGAGAATCTCAATATCAATAATTAATAGTTAAGTTGTCTCAGCAGTAGCATAAAAGTAAAAATAATACAATTAGAAATATATAAATTGCGTAAAACAGATTTGGGGTAAGGTATAATAATTCTTGTTATTATTTGAGGATATTTGGCTCTCATTGTTACAATTATTTTGATGTTTAGTATTTATTCTCAAAAATCTTAAACAACAGAACATGAAGTAAACCTAAACTTTTAACTATCCACAAAATTGTACCAAGAGAAAAAATATTCCCAAACGAAAAATCAATCTAGTCTTCAATGAGCACAACGTACGAAAGGAAATGAAAAAATGACATATGAACTATTCTATTTATCGAATGAAACACATATAAGGGAAAATTGTATGAAATAGCAAACTATTAATTCAAATTAAATGATATAGTCATAGTTTATTTTAATTGTAATTTGCAGCAAACATCCCCTTCCATCTGATTCGGTATACAATTAGCCATTTTATACATTTCGGTATAAAATGTATAAAATGCGTTTGTGTTTGTATAAAGCGAAAGAAAAGTGTATATATAAATACAAATACATATATTTTTGTTCTATACATTTATAATTATATAAATACAGATTTTATTATACAAATTACAATGTATAAATAAATTTATACAAAAATGAATAATTTGTATAAAATTGGATGTTTGTAGCGAATTATACAAATCAAAAGTTTCATAGCAAACATAAAATTTGATATGGAACGCAATTATGCAAACTATAGCTATAACATACAAATATATTTTTTGTGTTTGCTATATGTGAAAGTTGCTCATATAAAAAATATATAAAATAATCAAAAGATAAAGCTTGAACAATACGGCCGAAAAAACTCGAGTCCGGAACCAAAAGGGCAACAATTTTTTTCAAAAATTTCAAAAAGGCAACTAGATTAATTATGAAACCAAAAGGGCAACAATTTTTAACGCCGTGTAAATCAGGTTTTCTAAAACGAGACTCAAATTCCAATGAGCCTTACAAGGCTCAAATTCTGATGAGCCTTGCAGGCAGTTATTTTTAAAAAAATCTCTTTTTATTTTCTTGTTTGTTAAAAGTCTAATAATAATAATAATACATAGTTGTTCATATGATGCATAAAGATAGTTTAGACACTAAAGTATGTTTTCTCTTACTTTTTATTTTTTACTTAGAAGCTATCTTTTAAATCAATTCAGGCCTCTTATTTTATTTTATTTTTAAATTCACGTAATACTTTTTGTGTTGAATCAAATCAACACTTAAATTTTTTTTTAATTGTATAGTCAATTCAGGCCTCTTATTTTCAAATCCTTTAGTTTTTTATTTGTATATGTATAGTTTTAAATTAGGGCAAATTATAAAAATCACATATTTTAAAGGTAAAATTATAATCTATCCCTTAAAAGTTTATAATTATAGAAATCCCTCAAAACATATACAATAATATAAGCGCTGATACATTAATCTGATGCGCAAGATACATTAATCGTTAAGTAAGATACATTACATTTTATACATAATAAACTAATCTGATGTACATTTTATACATGATACACTATCTGATGCGCGAGATACACTAATCTGATGCGCGAAAATGAGGGATTTTGGAGATTTGTAAAACTTATAGGGGATAATGGTAATAAGTAAACTAAAATGTGGGATTTCTGCAATTTTTCCTTTAAATTATTATTTTTTTAGATTTTGTTTGTTTGTTATTTTAATATAGTATTTTTTTAACTATTTTTTTTATCACTTTATTTAATAGATTTTGACTACTAATTAAAGTATTTTATTTTTTATCTTTGTTGAAACATATACCGCGTGAAACTTGTACAGTGTTGATTTAATTCAACACTATAAAAATAAATCACGTGAAAAAGTATTGATTTGATTCAACACAAAAAGTATTACGTGAATTTTTTTTTTAAAAAAATAAGAGGCTTGAATTGACTTATAAGATAGCTTCTAAGTAAAAAATAAAAAGTAAGGGAAAACATACTTCTAGAGTTCTAGTGTCTAAACTATCTTTATGCATCATATCAACAACTATGTATATTATTATTATTAGACTTTCAACAAACAAGAAAATAAAATGAGTTTTTTTTTTTTTTAAATAACAGTCCTGCAAGGCTCATTGGCGGTTGAACCTTGTAAGGCTCACTGGCGGCTGAGCCTTACAAGGCTCATCAGAATTTGAGCCTTGTAAGGCTCATTGAAATTTGAGCCTCGTTTTAGAAAACATGATTTACACGGTGTCAACAAATATTAATCCATATATCATAAAAAAATCAAAAATAAAAATTAGTATAATTTTTTTTTTATCAAGTAGTATCTTGATAGCCATGCATGCATTACCTTATATCTATTTTTTTTCTTTTACAAAATTCTAACAATCGTTCAGTAAGTTGCGCAAAATAAAAGGAGAAACTCATCGCATTTGACCACACATTTCGCTATAATGTTTTAAGAGATGTACAAATATTTTGAAAGAGTCTTTATTAGTTAGGTATTATATCGTTAGTTACATCATTAATCGACACACTCATTTTATTGCCTCTGTATATATATAAATAAAAATTTGCTCTTCTCCCTTAACTTATAAGCACATTATCGAAAACTTTGAACAAAAAATGTCATCGATGGATAAATGTTTATCAAAAGAAGAAAAGCCTTATAAGTGGCAAATGGACAAGGCCTCACTAGTATTCCAGACTATTTGTCTAACAATTGTAGCATGTTTTTGTTTATGTGCTGCAGAAATTGTTATGAAAATATCAGAAAATAATTCAGTAATTTCCAATCAAAGACAAATGCTTGCAACAAGTTTTCTTTTTATTGTTACAGCAATTACTTGTTTGCATCTTATGGTTAACATTTTTGTTTATAGTTTTCGATGTGAACAAAAAATAGTTCTAGTTAAAGCAAGTTTACTTATTATATTTATGACTTTTAGCTATTTTGTGGTCATGATTTCAATATTTTTTATTTCACGTAATTTAAAATCTCATACCAAGGAGACCTCTCTGCATTTGGCTTCTTCTCCAAAAACTCAGCCATAATTTGATCATCTCAACTGTTTTTCTTTGGTAATAATAAATCGAATTGATGTCAATTTTAGTGTTAAGAGTTTGATCACTAAGCACTATTATTTATTCCATTCGTATTTAATTGAGTCATGCAATTATATTCCTTATGCCTAATTAAAAAATCATATTAAATTTGCAAATTGTTTTATACTTCAGTTACACCTCTCTATAATGTATTCATGGTGTTTTGTTGGTTGTATACTATAAATATAATTAGGGTTGTTCATGGTTATGGTTAAAAAATCAAATCAAACCACAATTCAAACCAAACCGATCAAAAAATTGATATTTGATTGTGTTTGGTTAGGTTTGGTTTTAAATTTTGAAAATCGATATTATTTGATTTGGTTTTGGTTTTACTAAAAAAAACCGCAAAAATAACCAAAACGAACCGATAAATTAGATATATAAATTTTATAATTATTTATATATTATTCACAAATATTATATTTTATTAAATTTTAATTAACTTAAGTCTTTAACTTTACAATTTTCTCAAGCCCAACACTCTAGTCCAACTTTAACAATACTAAGTCCAAGTCCATTAAAATCCATTTTGATTTTACCTACCCTACTTCACATAAAATAGTCACACTTTCTAATAATTGAAACACTTTGTTCGTGTAATGATAACTCTAGTATTGCTTAATTGAACCGACAATAGTTTTTCTGTGTATTGTTTGTGTTTATCGATGTAAGTCCTCAAAAAAATTACTATTACTTTCAAACTGGATAAACCACAAAAACTAAACCAAACTGACAGTTATTTTTTTCATTTGATTTGGTTTGGTTTTAGAAATTTAAAAAACCGATTAGATTGATTTGGTTTTGATTTTAATCAATAACCGATCCAAACCGAACCACGAACACCCCTAAATATAATACAGATTTTCTTTAAAGCAGAATATATTTTTTTAATGGTAATTTCTGAAATTATGGTGTTTTTAAAAAAAAATGATAATTACTAAAATTACGGCCATACACCCCACACGCTTCCTTATTTAAATTAGCATCTCAAAAATACTCATTTAAACGTAAAAACCAAAGAATTCTTAAATATTATGGAATGCATTATAATTATAAATGTATAGAGTTACAACTGAAACATACATGGTATCTATTTGAAAGAATGATACATGAATACATAGTAATATAATTACTGACTTGTATGAATTTTTGAAGGATTGATACATGGAAATATTGATTCTGAATACAATTATTAATCAAAATATAGATTGTGTCAAAGACTTGTACATTTATCATATGAAATACAACACAATACGACAAGTATAAACAAAGAGTGTTGATTCCAACTTATTGATGAATAAGTATAATAAGAAAGACACAAGTATATGGATGAGCATTGATACATCTAATATGTGAATACAATTTGATACACTACATTAAAGTATAAAAATGAATCAAGAATTTCTCAATAAAATACCTATATTCAAGATGTATAATATACATTGTGTCAAAAAAAAAAAAAAACACAAATACATTAATAAGAACGATACAAGACTTGTTCTTTTTGACTCCTCTAAATCTTCATCGACGTCTTTTTCTTCACTATCGAAAGCAACATCATTGACTTTTCTAAATTACTTTCTTCTTTTGAAAATTTCGAAGGTTAAACACCTTGTTTTCTCATGACAGGTTTTGCACAATTTCAATTGTCATTGCAACGATTGGGCCTCCAACTTCACCTTGTTGTTGAGTGATACACAGGTTAAAAGACGGTCTTTCATCTAAACTTTTAACATAAAAGGGTGTACCTTGTGTAACCTATTATTGTCCGCCGCCACTATAATAGCAAACACAAGCTTCAATGGAAAAATCAGATGGAGCAAATACTATTTTATAAAATGTAACCAAACATTGATATGTATTTGTAGTTACGTGATGAAGAGGAAACTTGATTTAGAGGTAAAAACTTGTAATTGATTGTGATATGTAAAGAGATTGAGAAAAATCTCATTGATTTAGGGATTAGAGAGAGAGTTTATAAGGGAGAATTAGAGCAAAAAAAAAGTCTGTTTAATGTGCCTATAATTAAGATATTCATGTATATATAATTGAAAATTTTCTATTTAATATAAAGTATATCCACATATAATAAAAAATTTAAACTATTGCTAGACTTTCTAAATACATATGTACGCTTGTTGTGTTGTGTAGTTTTTTTTCATTTTTTATTGATAATTATTAATTATCCAAATAGTCACAAAGAATTAGCAAATCTAATTGGATTCCTTATTTTAGGTCTAATAGATAAAGTTACTCTAACAAAAATATTGATAGAATCATAGAACTTGTAGTGCTTATATATTAAATAATCAAACTCCAACACCAAAATTCACATCAATGCAATTTTATTATCTTACCATAAAAAAAAAATAGGCTATAGAAAAGTCGTTGATCACGAGAATCTTAGTATCTTAGATGGTTGGCTACTTGAACTTCTGTCTTATTACTGAGTGTTCGCTTCCCCATATTATTATTACTCCTCGCCCCAAATTTTATTTTATTTTTTTAAAAAAAAAACGTTGATCAGATCATGAAGGCATTAATCTATGGTTGCATAAGTGGTTGAGTCTGTGGAGAAGCAACAACAAAGGGCAGAAAGGTTTTTTTGGTTAGAGAAATGGAATGTATAAGTACATATATAATAACTGCGATCATAAGTGGAAAACAAATAATAGCTACAGCAATTAATCCTGCTCTAAATATAATTAGCGTTCTGTCAGAACGAGAAATATAAATAACAATGTTAATCATAAGAAGTAAACAAGTAATTGTTGTAGCTATAAAAAGAAAACTTGCTCCAAGTATTCGTTTGTGATCAGAAAATTGAAAATCTTGTGATTTTTTCATAGCAATTTCTGAAGTAAAGAACAAGAAAATAAAGGCAGAATTGAAGAACAGAAAAATAAAGAAGACACAAAATTGGGAAATTTTCTGATGATCTATATTGCTTCACTGCTCCTGTATTTATATAAGTATTTACTGTACAAAAATAAACATAAATGTAAATGCATTTGTACAGCTGTCCTATTTCTATTGCTTAAGCTGTAACAAACTCTAACCATCACCATGTGATGTCAACAGCTGTGTACTATTCTGATCAAATGGCTGAGAATGATGCCATTTCCAATATGATTTATTTCCCACGTGTCCATAGCAGCCTAAAGAGGGAAAATTGCCTTTATACTTATTTTGACCTTGATTTTGAACTTCCTTTGAACACATAGAGACCAACACTGATTCCTTCTTCTTCTCTTTCATTTCTTCATTCTTGATTCTATCTGGTGACATCGATGGTGTCGAGTGATTTTCATCCTCAACAATTTCTGCCACACGTAGAGAAAAACATGCTACAATTATTAGACAAATTGTTTGAAATGCTAACATGGACTTATCTATTTGCCACTTAGGTTCTTCTTCTTTTGGCAAACAATTTTCAATTGATGACATTTTTCTTTATAACTCTGTGATGATGTGGTTAGAATTTTGTTGTATATGAACAAAATTAATATATAGACAATTAAATGAGTGTAGATTATTATATAAATATAAAAAATGACGTAACTAACGGAACAACACCTAGCTGATAAAGGACTCTTTCAAAATCTCTATACATGGTTTAAAATACTTCTTCAAACTAAATTATCTCTCTTATTGCAATGTACATAGTCAAAGGTGTTGAATTTCTCTTTTTATTTTTGCGTAATTTAAGAATCGATTATCAGATTTAAGGTATACTGCATCTCTCTTAGGACACTAGAGCTTGATAAAATATTTTCTAGTTTTATTCATTAATACATTATTACTCTTGTGTCAACTTCATTTTTGATATAGGTTCTGAATTAATTAATACTTGTTGATCAATAATCCAATGACCCACCCCCTAATTTTATTTTTTCTAACCCCCACCCCGCTTTCATCCCCCTCCACCTCACCCCTCCTTCGTTCCCCCTACCCCACCTGCATCCATCCACCCCCACTTTTTTATGTTTTTTTTTTAAAAAAAATACCCTCCCCCCCCCCCCAATTTCCAATTTTTTTTTATG
>JAJOOF010000822.1:0-43138 GCA_029582545.1 Solanum lignicaule
CTTAGTATATGTGGGGGAATGGGACTCCATGTGTACATTGCACAAGTGAGCTTGTGAAGGGGTTGTGAGGGTGGTTTACCTATGATATGAACTAAATGGGTTATGACTAATGATGTAGTAAAGGAATGAGTCCTTATATGATGTTATGAAGTATGTTGGTCTTATGTTTAATGTTAAATGAAGATGTTATGAATTATGTTGGTCTTATGTTTAATGTTAAATGAAGATGTTATGACTTGTTGAATGTGATGTGCCTAGTCTATGGTGGATTCCTAGGAACACTTGGTGTGAGTAGTATTATGGGATGCTACTTGCACATTGCACTAGTGTGACTTTGGGGTTGTCTTAGGTGATGGTTCCTATGTGAAGACTATGTCTTATAATGTGCTTATGACTCTATGAATATATGTGGTTAGATTGATGAAGGCTATATGTAAGTTCACCTTTGGTAACCTTAAGGCAATACATTACACCAAGTATTCCCTAAGGGTTGCTTGAGGAAAGGAGTTAAGATAAAGAGGAAGGTAATGTATTGTATGCATTGAATGTGCCTAAAATGTTATAAGTGGCTCTATGTGCAATTATGAATGGGTTCCATGTGTATGATGATGTATGTGGTTTATATTGTGCCTAATGTACTAAATGTTCTTGAAGTTTCTCTTAAAAATGCATGATGCATGGTTTTCAACTAAATGTCCTTTTAAAAGCATGTTTTGCATGGTTATCATACTTAGTGCATTTTTGTACTAACACCATTTTTCTTCATCTTTTTACACCAAGTGTAGGTGATGGTGACTAAAGGGTCTTTCCTAGAAGTGATGAGCTTGGCTTACTATTCCCAAGTTCGGGTGTGTCCTTAAGGATTCAAGGACCTTTATGTTAAAGAGTTTCCTTAAGTTCTATGTACTAGATAGTAGTTTCTTTTATATTGTAAGGGTTGTGTCCCTCTTGTGTTGTAGTCATGTTTTAAGATAGCTACCTTGAGACGTAGTACTCCAATTTTTGTATTAAAGGTTTAATGAGGTGACTTTTATGTCTTGTGTTATATTATGAAAGAGTTTTAAATATTCCACTATTTTTCTATGATAAATGCTATGGCGAATGCTAAGGGCTTGTATAACACCTCCGAGAGGTCGAATACGCCGGTAACGACTAGGGGGTGCTCTCGAGTCATTACAGAATATCTGGAGCTATGAGCTTTATCCATGATCCTCTCTTGGAGTTCATCCACCCTTGGTACACACAATCTACCTTAATACCTCAATACACCATCTCCCCCTTGCTTAAAAGCCATCACTTTTTGCTTGTGAACATTTTCCTTTAATTCAAGCAAAATAAGATCGTGGTCTTGTTTCTCTTTCACTTCGGATACTAGTGACGATTCAGACCATTTATCACTACTACTCCTCATTCACTGGAATCCATCAACTAAAATCCCAATCGTGCAAGTTTATTCAGACGATGCGGACCAAAATTTTGGCCCTTGGTGGAGCTAGTCCGCGACGCGGACATGCTTTCTCCATGCACATTCTTAAGCTGCCTTGGCAGCTTGTTTGGCCAAGGGTTGGGGTCCTCCTCGGGGACCCTTAGGGTGGTCCCGGGGAGTCGTACCCGAACGTTTTGACCCTAGAAACATTTATTAAGACACTAGGATCACCTCCACTGGTTTTAGACTCCAAACAACACATAAAAACATGAACAACATACTAGAACACACCAACACGTAAAAGACTAGTTTTCGAACGTCTTGGTCATCCCTTGACGTTTGACTTCCAAACTCTTTAAAACTGACTAAAAAGGCTATTCTTTATTATTTTAAAAAGTTATTAATGCATAACACCCATGTGAGGCTCTGCTTTATCCTACTTCATTTTGAGGGGTGTTACAGAATCTTAAGTTGTCTGGAGGCATAAGCTATAACCATGCCATTCTGCATCAATACACAACCCATTCCAACTCTGGACGCATCACAACACACCACAAATCCTTGCGTACCATTTGATAAGGTCAACACTGAGGTACTAGTCAACCTAGTTTTCCATTCCTGAAAGCTTTTCTCACAAGCTTCAAACTATTGAAACTTTACTGTTTTATGAGTCAACTTGGTCAATGGGGATGACATAGATGAAAACCCCTCGATGAACCTTCTATAATAGCCAGCCAATCTTAGGAAACTCCTAATATCAGTTGGAGACATGGTTCTAGGCTAGTTCTGCATTGCCTCTATCTTTTAAGTGTCAATTCGAATCCTATCACCGGAAACAATATGGCCTAAAAATGCTAGAGACTCAAGCCAAAATTCACACTTAGAGAATTTAGCATACAATTCTTTATCCTTGAGAGTTTGAAAAATTACTCTGAGATGACTAGCATGATCCTCCTCATTCCTCTAATAGATTAGAATGTCATCAATGAATACAATAACAAACATATCTAAATAAGGCTTGAATACTTTGTTCATAAGATCCATGAATGCTATAGAGCATTAGTTAGGCCAAAAGGCATAAAAAATCATAATAACCATAGCGGGTCTTGAAGGTTTTCTTGGGAATGTCACTTTCTCTTACTCTCAACTGATGATAGCCTGATCTGCGATCTATCTTAGAAAAACAAGTGCCACCCTGAAGTTGATCGAAGAGATCATCAATTCTCGGAAGAGAATAATTATTCTTGATAGTAACCTTGTTCAACTGACGGTAATCTACACACATTCTAAGAGAACCATCTTTCATCCTCACAAGTAAGACCGGAGCGCCACAAGGTGAGTCCTTTCTTAAGAAGATCTTTCAACTTCTCTTTTAACTCTTTCAACTCTGCTGGAGCCATTCTATATGGAGGAATATAGATAGGATGAGTATCGGGAATAATATCTATACCAAAGTCTATTTCTCTCTCAAGAGGGACTCTGGGAAAATCGTCTAGAAAGACCTTTAGAAAGTCACTTACAACTGCAACTGACTGAATAGGTGGTATCTCAACACTAGAGTCATTTACTCGGACTAAGTGATAGATGAACCCTTTGGAAACTAACTCTCTCGCCTTAAGGTACGAAATAAAATTACCCTTAGGCACTGTTGAACTACTCCTCCACTCTATTACTGGCTCACTAGGAAATTGGAATTTAACTACTCGAGTTCTACAATCAACTGAGGCATAACCGGCATGATGCAAGTCCATACCTAGAATGACATCAAAATCTACCATATCTAACTTGACTAAGCCAGCCATGGTGTCCTTGTGATAGACGGAAATGGTACAATCACGATAAACTCTCTTAGCTAGAATAGACTCACCAACAGGTGTAGAAACACTGAAGGGCTCAAGAAGTTGCTCAGGAAGATTATCAAAATTGATTGAAATATAAGGAGTCCCAAAAGAGAGACTCGGTCCTACATCTAGAAAAGCATAAACATCAAAAGTAAAGACTTTGATCATACCAATGACAACATCTAGAGAATTCTCTTGTTCTTGGTGACTAGTGATAGCATATAGACGCTTTTCCCCTCCGCCTGCCCCTTAAGTAGCTCCTCGAGGAAAAGCTCTATCTAATGGAGCAACTAAAGAAGATTGGGCTCTATTGCCCCTATTACAACCGCTCTACCTGTTCTTAGGGCACTCTTTCATGAAGTGACCATTCTGACCACACTTGAAGCAACCAGTGGAGCCATGACGACACACTCTTAGTGAGTCCTACCACACTTAGCACATGCATAAGTTCTATTTCCTCCTTGTGCCACACTACCTTGAGACTATGCAGGTCTAGCTCTGAAATTTTGTTTATTGAACTCACATATGTTCCTTGGTACAGGTGCACTAGCTGATGATAAAGCAGGTCCCTTTTGCTTATGTTGGAAAGATGACCGGTTTGCATTACTCTTCTGTTGTCCAGACTCATTTCTTGTAGTCTTAGCCTTCTTGTTTCAGAACTCTTCTCTATCTCTCAACTTATCTTCCTCAACCTGTTGCACAAGGATCATCAACCTCGTTATGTCCATATCCCCTGTTCACATAGCTTCCTTTCATTCCTTACTTGACAGGCGAGACAACCCAGTAACAAACAGACTCATCTTGCTCCTCATGTCAGCAACCCTCTCTGAGGCATAACAAGACAGTTGGATAAACTTAAGGCTATACTCATGCACAATTATAGATTCTTTCTAAAGAGTGAGGAATTCTCTTACCTTTTCCTCTCTTAGCTCACGGGGAAAGATATGCCCCATGAAGGCACTGTCAAACACATCCCAGTTCACAATCGTTACACCCTCAGCTATACCCTTCTTTCATTGGTCAAACCAAATTCTAGCGACACCCTTCAGTTGGTATGCAGCTAGTTCCACTCGCTCAGTATCAACAAAATGCATAACCTCAAACACTTTCTGCAATTCTTCCACAAAGTTTTCCGGATCCTCAGTGACAATTGAACCAAGGAACTTCAGAGGATTCATCCTTAAGAACTCATGGATTCTGGATTATCAGCCACATTCTATCGATCCCTTCTCTTCTGACCAGCTTGATTGGCTACCACTTGACTCAACATCCAGATAGCTTCCCGAAATTCAGCATTCATGACCTCTCATTGGGATTGTACTTCCGGTGCATTAGGTACCCCTTGATCTTCAACATTCCTCCTAGCAGGACGACCTCTGACAGCTCTTCAAGGAGGCACGATCTGAAAGAAATGCGCAAGCATGAGTTAGAAATAAAATTTTATAGAGATGAACTCTATCGCACGAATGGAGAATGAAAGAAGTGAGATAGTTCCTAAATGTTGCAGCCTCTTAATTATAGTTGTGGCGCGTTTCACACTGATAACTAGGACTCTACAGACGCGGCTTCATAGACACCCTAGGACTCTTGAACTCTGTGCTCTCATACCAAGTTTGTCACGCCCTGAGCCTACACCCTTGCGCAACTGGCACTTGAGAACCATTCCTGGTCCCAAGCGAACCCTTGGTCTGGCTTAACTCTTAGTGGCAGACTTACTCATGAAATAAGATAAAACTTAAAATAAAAACTTTACTAAAATGTCTCAAAAGTAAACTTAGAATGTTTTAGAAATAAACATTCAACTAGCCAAAGTGGCAATTCAAGTCTCAACACAAACAACTAAAAATGAAAAGACTCATGAACTGGTGTCTATCTATCTATGAAGCCTCTACTTATTGAGATGGACATCAGGACAAGACCCACGACATCCTAATAAACTAAAATGATAAATCAAAATAAGGGATCCTCCGAAAGCAAGGAGGCTCACCAACAAATTTGAAGCTCAACTGGATCAACGAAGCGCTGGATGTTGATCCTAGTTACTTGTATCCGCATCATGAAAGATACAGGACAAATGGCTTCAGTACATGGCATGTACGAGCATGTGAGGGGAAATCTAAAATAAGACATAAGCTTGAACTAGAATTGAAAGAAACATATACCTCGTCTTAACTAAACTCAGGGATATAAAGCAGTAGTAAAGAATGCATTATAAAGAAAGGCTTTTAAAACAGTAGATAACAACTTCATGTATTTAAAAATACAATATACTCAGTCTGTATGCAAGAATACAAAATAAATTTTGTTTGTATATGAAAATACAAAATAGACTCTGTGGGAGATTCTCTAACCGACAACCATCACTATGAGTAATGTTATGATACAGTATTCTAGCCCACGCTGCCCACACTATCCTATACTTTGTTGGGGTATAGAACCTACTACTAAGTGGATCCACTAATCTATGCTAAAAGCATTAAGGAATCATCTAAAAAGTATGTCCCTTTCTACCGGCGTTGGATACATAGTTTATGGGAGTTGTTAGTTGTATAAACTCTCCCCCATATCGGTGCTCAATACTACTCCCAAAATATACTAGCTCAATTTTAAAAAACGTAATTGTTTCTGTGGTTTGAGATTATTACTCAAAAATCTTTCTCTTAAAAGAGATAGCACTTAGAACTGCTCATGAAAACTCTTTTGGAACTCGGTGTTTCCTCTTTTCTTAAATATAAAAACATTTCTCTTGGGAATAATTAGTTCCCAAATATCATTTTAATGAAAATGGCTCAACTTTACTCTTCCTCAAACTCAATGCTCAAGTCTTAAAACAAGTTCAAAAGATTGTAAAAAGACTTCTTATAATGACTCGAAGAACTCTCAAGACTTGATTCTTAGCTCTACCTTGAATTTGAATTATGGATTCAAGGGTTATGATCTCATGTTGTGGATGATATATTGGTTTTTAGACGTACCTTAGAGTGTAGAAATCAATAAGAAAACATAGGTACAATTTGAGGGAACTCATACGAAAAGAAAGTTGAAAGGGTAGAGGACCTGGCGACCCTGGCGCATTAAGTGGTGCAAGGCGCCAGCCCTGAACTACAGAAGGAGAGTTGGGGCGCACTGAGTGGCATGGTGCCCCAAGAGCCAAACTATAGACCCCACTTTATGGTGCACTGCTAGCACAGCTCGCCAGCCCCATCCCAGAATTTCCCAAAGAATTTTCTTACTCGTTTTGCGACCCTAATTCACCTAGAATCGAATGGTTTCTTCCCGAATCACTTAGAATCGAATAATCAACTTGTGTACATGATAATCTACTCCAAACCACCCTCTATTCACTGACTTTTATCTCAATAACTTATCAAACCCATTCTAATTCAAGAACGGACACAATACTTTCAAGAAACAAATCAAAACTCAAATTCTTCAACTTCAAAAATGAAACTTTGCTAAAAATAATATGATTGGCGTGTGGGTGAACGAACCCAACACTATGAGAACTAACATACCTCTTAGGAATCAACCCTTGGCGAAAATCCACCAGAAAAACCTTAAGAACTTGAGGAATGCTTGAATCTTGTCCTCTTTTCTTCTTTTCTTGAACTCATCTCAAAACCCTAGCATATTTTAGGATTTGTAAAATTGAACCAAATCAGTTTAGACCCCTAAATATTACAAAATTTCATTTTGGTAAGGAAAAGACTGAAATAATTTGGGTAACTTTCCTTAAATGGACACCCCAATTTCAAACAGGCATATCTCCTTCATACGAGCTCAAAAATTAGCAAACTTGGTGGCGTTGAAAAGAGGATTCTAAAACCTTTCATTTGATATCTTATGGGCCACCTAAATCATCATGTACTGAAAGTTATGGTCGTTTGAAGTTGACCCAAAACTCATAACTTATGTCTAACTTGCAAAATTTCATATTTTTACTATTTCCAAGTTAGTTCTTTCTATTCTTAGCTTGTTCTAATACCGAGATATTACAACTATCATATGCCAAGAAAGTTTCACATACCACAATAATCAATATTTTCTAATAAGGCATAATAAGCATATGTTCTTACTACCTTTGTTGGATATAAAAAGAGAAGTTCTGTCACATTTTTAACTACGAATTTTATAACTATAGGCGATTCCCCATGTCTATAAAAGATAAGCTAATTATGTTATGATATGTGATAAGCTTGGATGATTGCTTAAGTTTGCCTTCTATGATGAGTAAGATTAGTGGAGGATTACCCATGTCTTGGCTAAGTATGAATTGAGGTTTCTTCAAGAAGTATTCCTTATATGTTGAAATGATCTATTATGTTCAATGATTATGCTTTATGACTTATGTTGTCTAACTCTTATGTTTATGTTGATATTTATGCAAGCTATCATATTAAGTACATTCTTGTACAACGCATACTCTTGCCTACATTTCTTATCCAAATGTAGGGTCCGACGTTCCCGACTCTCATCCCCGTTGCTAGGATCCATAGTAGAGGCAAGATTGAAGATTGGTGAGTCCTCATAGCATTCGAGGATTTAGCCACCATTTCTTTATGTCCTTATCATTTTAAGTTTTGAACATTGATCTATGGGATGTGTCCCAAGATTCTATTGTATTAGATGGTTTTTGAGACAAGTGTATTAGACTTCCGCTTTTTATAAGACTTTGATGTTGTTGAAACTGTTTTAAATTTTATCGATTTTCTATTGTCTTGACTATGAAAGCTAAGTGGCTTATATGAGGCCTCTTGGGGTCTTGTATACCATGCACGTAACTCACATGATGGGAATAAGCATTAACCAACATAGACCATATGAGCAAATCATGGAATCCGGTGTGTATCCCACACCGTAAAGGGTTGGTCAACTTGCCTAAGGTAGGATCGGTAACATTTTAGCTTAGGTGGATCCACTAGCTAATAACCTATGTGGCACATAGTTTTGGGATAAGAAAGATGTTCATTGAAACCCGTCCTAACATGGGGGGAGCTTTCATCTTACCATATCCACTCGGTACTAAATTTGCATTTCCGTAAAGTAGTTCATTCTCATTAACATTATTATACTTGAGAGGGCTACCACCATTAGGTCTACCGACTCAAAGTAAATTACACACATGAAAGGGCCACCACCATTAGGTCTACTGATTTAAGGTACATTATTAGGAAACTTCATTGAATCCTCAAGAAAGGGCCACCACCATTAGGTCTACCGATTCAAGGTTCATCATTACATTAGTTTCTAGACTCATCATGAAGGGCAACCACCATTAGGTCTACCGATTCAACACATAGCCTTAGAATACTTCAGTAATCATTTATGAAAGGGATACCACCATTAGGTCTACCGATTCAAGGTTCATTATTCATTACATGAAAGGGCTACCACCATTAGGTCGACCGATTCAATGTTCATTAAGTCAAGATAGTTTAGTTACACAAGAAAAGGATGTCGAAGCCTACCAATTCAAGGTACATCAATAAACATTACTTTCATTTACACAAGAAGAGGATGTCCTAAGCGTACCATTTCAAGATGTATCATTATATTGAAGAGACCTTTCACGTATATCATCATCATTCATAAGTATATAGTTGAGAATAATCTTTCAATAATAACACAATTTCATTGTAGACATGATCACATTACTTTCATTGAAATCACAAAGTATTTAAATAGCATCATGATTATACATCAACCTTCATAAAATTGACCTCTAAGGCAATGAATCAATATCAACCAAAACATCTACAATACTACATTAGATAAGGGGAATATCATGATTCAATAACTAAATCAATATAGACATAATCAATCTAACATGCTTCCATAAGCAATCAACCCAAATCATAAATTCACAATTTAGTATTTTGGGGGAATCATGGATTCATGGGGGAAATTCATCATAAATCAACATTAATTCATCAATTCAATCACAATTCATCGTAAATCAATCATTGAAAACATTTTGAAGTTGAACCCATGACTTAGATTGAAATCTTAACTTTTGGGAGAATTTGGAAGCTTTGAAATCTTGTTTTGGAGGGACTCTATGGGTGAAAGATACCCATAGATGAAAACTATCATACCTTTATTGAAGATTCTCCATGAAATTGAAGATAAAATATGAACTCTTGAACTCCAAACCTTGACTTCTTCTTCTCCAATGGAGGTTTCTAGAGAGAATTATTTTGGAGAAAAGGTGGCTTCTATTTTGGGTTTTGGGAAATATGAGTTTTAAAGGGGTGGTTAATAGTTTAAAAACCCTCAAATAAGTGAAATAAAACAATATAAACCATCCCCAATCACTAACTAATTAATTTGGAATTTACCAAATTAACCCTCTAATGGTCGAACCTAGGCAGCTTGTGCAGATGCACCCACGACCCAGGACTCACGGACCGTGAGTGGGGTCATGCCCCGTCCTGTAGGTCTGTGGTTTGGTTTAGAAACTCTTCATCTAGAGGTCTTGACCTACGGGGCGTGGATGGACCTACGGGGCGTAGGTCCCATTCGTAGGTCCTAATTTTGATAGCTTTTTGGTTCTTGGGGTTAGACTTTAGGGTCCTCCTCAAGGACC
Source organism: Solanum lignicaule (assembly GCA_029582545.1). Taxonomy (NCBI): domain Eukaryota; kingdom Viridiplantae; phylum Streptophyta; class Magnoliopsida; order Solanales; family Solanaceae; genus Solanum; species Solanum lignicaule. Next base: position 9,854 of record JAJOOF010000822.1, read on the forward strand.
CTTGGTTGGTCCTTGGGGAGTCGTACCTTGACATTTAACCCCTAAACCCCTCAACCTAAGCTCGGGAACTCATTTTACAACTTAAAACCTCACATCAAACTCAACAACAAACTCGTAAGGCTCTAGTTTCACCTACTAGTTTTTCCGAGGTGTTACATTATCTCCCCCTTGGGAACATTCGTCCTCGAATGACACTTTAAACACCGTACAGAATTAAAGACTCAACACTATCTGCCCATCATGCATGAAACATCATAACAATGCACAAAACTAGGAGGAAACATCAACTCCATGCAACACAAGAAAGTAGGAACTACATCTACCAACCCATTATGCATGAAAACTTCAACATTTCTCATTTCATTGGAGGAATTACCTTCTCCAACTCAAAACATGCTCATCATAACATCATGAATCAATTATGCATTTTTTCTCAAAAGCTCATTTAGGTATGTTCAACAATTCACCTCATGAAGCATGTAGGCAACTCATACTAATGCACATCAACACGAGGAATATAAATCATAAAAACCCATTTTCTCATTTAAACATGAATTCATCAAGAACATGCATAACATAAGGATACCATGGACACACATAATCACTCATGACTCCAAAAAATGAAACAAGCCAAAAGGAACTCTTTGGCTTAGGCTTGAATAGGAATAGAAGAAAGAGATAAGGATATCGAAATTCTCAACAACCTTACTTTCTAACCATACCATCTCCCCCTTTGGAGTAAACCCATACTAAGGATAACATGAAAATAACATAGGGTCCTCAATAAAACATTCACAACCATAAGGAACTATCAACATACAGGTGCCTTAATCTGGAAGGGCTCATTTGTCCTCTCTAGACCGGAGTGCATAGAAACGACCATAATTTGGAGGAATAGGAACCATACCATTAAGAGAAGCTTGTTTGGCCTCCCTTCCTTTGGTCGTGAGTGTAGGGCAATCTTTCATGATGATCACTCTTTCCATAACCATAATACCCATTTGTATTGGCTAGGCACTTCCCATGGTGCCTCTTTCCACAATTAGTGCAAGTAGGTTTAGAAAATGGAGGTCCACTACCTTTCTCTTGGTTAACCCTAGGAGTCCTTGAAGAATCTTGGTTAGAAGCTCTCTTTTTGAACCTTGGTTGACCTTGCTCATCGGACCTAGCTCTCTTCATCTCCCTATTCTTTCTCTTGAGTTTGGACTCCTCAATTTGTTAAGCAAACACCATGAGCCTAGAGATATTCATGCCATCATGGAACATTGCCGTATGGCATTTTTCCTCAACTAGGTCGGAACCACCCGTCACAAATCTACTAATCTCATCCCTCGGGTTTGACACCAAAGATGGAGCATACTTAGACGATAGGGTAAATTTCAAAGAATACTCTTGCACATTCATGCTACCTTGCCTAAGGTTGATAAATTCTTCCATCTTAACCTCCCTCTTCTCATAGGGAAAGAACCTATCAAGGAAGGCATTCTTAAACATCTCCCAATCTATGGGACCCGCTCCTACCGGTCTATTGCTCTTCCATTGAGTAAACCAAACTTGAGCAACATCCTTCAATTGGTAAGCGACTAACTCTGCTTTCTCTATAGAAGTCACCCCCATAGCATCAACTACCTTATACACCTCATACACAAACTCTTGGGGATCCTCTCTGTAACGACCTGAGCCTATACCCTGGAAGTTACATGGCATACTTGACCTCGAAGGGGTCTCATACAAGCCCTTAGCATCATCATAACATAAAATCATAGAAAAGTAGGGGAAAATTTAAAACTTTCTTTCAAACAATTCCATAAGCAAGCGAAAGTCCTTACTAAGTCTTTTTCTCAAAACCATCTATGAATAACATGAATAAAAGTCTTGGGATGCAGCTCATATAAAGTCTAAACATAAGAAAATGACATAAAGGAACATAATGGGTTTGTCCTTGAAGCTATGCGGACTCACCAAATCTTCAAGTCTTCTAGATCCTTGGAAACCTAGCCTTCAAAGCAACTCAATCACCAACATCATACATTTGATTAGAATGTATGCAATATGCGTTAGTACAAAATGTACCAAGTATGAAAGCTAGCACAACATCATAAAGCATCTCAAATAATTAGTCAACATAAGACATAATCATAAGAGACAATAACATATTCATAATATAATCTCCAACATAAGCATCATATCATTACAAGTCAACATAAGACACTCATAATTTCATACTTCAACCATTAGTCTTTCATATTTAAGAGAACTACTTCACAAGCCACCTCCATGCATACTTGTGCAAGGCCAAGATAGCATCCCATAATACTATCCAAGCTAAGTACCTCTCTTTGGTCATTCTTGGTCATAGTCCACCTTCATATTCAAGACCTAGGTTTTCATGACATAAGAGCACTATACTCCTAAGTAACCTCAAGGCACACTTGTGCAATGCATGTGGGGCATCCCATAATAGCACATACACTAAGCATATCATTGAAATCACCATGTTCATATTTATCATTTCTAGTTGTCACTATTGACCTACTTCATATTGACAAGGAACTATCAACTTAAGTCAATCATATCATGGAAGGCAACTATAGAAACAAACCAAGCTAAGCATACATCACATAAGAGGACACTTCATAAGTAACTTCACGTCATACTTGTGCCATGTGTGAATGGCATCCCATACTACCACTCACACTAAGTACTCCTTTACGCTAACTTACTCAATGCTTACTATTCATCATTTTAACTATCAAAGAATAGCCTAATACTAGGCTAGACCTAACTACCATGGAAAATACCTTATCATGCAATCCAAGATATCCAAGGAAGGATACAATTATACCAACCTAGCTACTATGCAAACATTCAATATGATGCAAGCTACCCTTAGGGGAGTATGAATTCTCAACCCTAAGCTAACCTTAGGAGAGTGTAGTGTCTCAATCCTAAGATACCATGAAATGGTCTTGGCCTAACCAAGTCAAGCTACCATGAAGGCATTCTAACAATGCTAGTTCAAGCTACCCATAGGAGAGTGTAGATCCTCAATCCTAGGCTACCATGCCTATACTAATGCAAGCTACCATGAAAAGCATCCTACCAATGCTAATTCAAGCTAACCTTAGGAGAGCATAATTCCTCAATCCCAAGCTACCATGACATCTACCATCCCAAGCTACATAATTCAACTATACATGAAGGAATCATAAGGCTCGACTTCAAGCTATTCTATTCTAACAAGCATGATTCTTTTTAGGTGATTAGCCATTCAATATAGAACCATTCTATGTGAGAATACCTTTCACATTCTACATATATGCATTCATATAGTTCTAGGTCGGTCATGTGGGTAAAAGCCTTCCACCATAACTCTATCTATGTTATGTACCAATTTTATGCAAGCTAGTTCATCATATTAGACTTACTCTTTAAGCCCTAGTGATCAACATTATGACTTCAAGCCCTACATTCAAGCTTTACTCCACAATCATAATAGTAGTCTAGATCACAAGACACATTAGGCCTAAGCCTTAGTCATGGCAAATTCTAAGCATAATTCATCAAAGAGTCCCAATTCTAATCATTTCAATTCATTTTAATTCATGCATAAGTCTAGTTCAATTCATGATTTCATATTCCCATTCTTAGATAAGTTCTATTCATGGTGACAATTCTAGAAACTCTATCAAGAACCATCAACTTCTCATCAAAAGACATAAACCCACATACTTTGAAAATTAGGGTTAATCGAGGAATTCACATAAATTCTTCATAATATTATGAATCAACACTAAAATAACCATATATGAGTATTATCCAACCTATTGGAATCATACCCACCTAAAACCCATACATTGTAAGTAACCCTAGCTTGATTGGGGTTCTTCTTCACAAATTAGGGGAAATTCTAGGGTTCTCTATGGGTGGAAGAACTCATAGATGAAGATCTAAACATACCTTAATTAAAGGCCCTACTAATCTTGCTTCAATGGTGCGATTCGACCTAGCCTCCTTCTCTTCTTCTCCTTCTTCTTCTTCTTCTTAGGTTTTCTAGAAAGAGAAATATTTTAGAGAGGATTGATTTGGGGTTTTGATTTGGGTCTAATGTAAAGTGACTTAAAATTGGGGGCTAATGACTTAAAACTATATATATATGTGCATAAAACCCTTACAAAATGACCCCCACTTAATTAAGTCGAATAGGATTTTACTTAAAAACCCCTAAACTAGGCAGTACCGTCCAGTGTCATGCCCACTCATACGGACCGTCAAGGGCACCACTGCCCCTGGTGGTGCCCTTGGTCCCTTGACAAGTGTCCCCTCCTATCTTGGCAACCTTCTTTGAGGCTAAGGGAAGTCCACTAGACCTCCCACGGTCCGTGTTCAAGCAAACGAGCCATGGTGATGGTCGTGGCCCCTTAGGCAGTAGCCTCGCCTCAAGGCTTGGCCTCCCACCATCCTAAATAAACTTCACAGACCACGGATCGTGAGGGTGGTTGTGAAGCCTTGGGAAGTAGCTTGCCAAGCTTGGGCAGCCTTGGCCCTTTGGCTTAGGCTTGCCCTTTTGCCTTGGTACTTGCCCCTCCCACGCTCAACCAAACTCTAAATGGTCTTCTAAATTATGAGGTCTAACACGTGTCTTGACGTTCAACTACTAAACCATCATTCTAAGCACGTAAAGTCTCATCTACAACTCTATTTCACATACGTCAAACCTTAGAACCCTAGCTTGTGGCTCTAATTTGGTCTACTAGTTTTCGGGGTGTTACACTCACCCACCATGGAACCAAGATACACCGGAGGGTTCATCCTCAAAAATCCCTCAACCTAGAGGCCATAGTGCTCACATTAGGGTTCACATGAGTCTCAACACCCCTATTGGCTTGAGCCGTCATAGCTTGGGCTTGAGTAGTTATGGCTTGAGCCATCATTAGAAAAGCCGACCTAACTTTCTCATTGGGCATGGCTGGAGGATCAACCGGAACTTGATTTCCTTGAGGAACTTGGTTACCTTGAGGACCTTGGGGAGGAATTCCCTCATTCATAATCTCCTCTTCCATCCTTCTTGCCTTCGCCCTTCTTGTATTCATATCCTATAAACACAAGAGAAGGATTAGGAAAAGGACTTTTATAGAGCTAAACTCTATGGCACGACTTAAAGAGTAATAAAAGAAGTGTAGTTTCCTAACGTCTTATTGCCTCTCATTCATAAATGTGGTGCGCTTCACAGGCATGAACAAGACTCTACTAGACGTGGCTTGTGAGAAATCATCCTAAAAACCATCCCAACATCTTGTGCTCTGATACCATGTTTGTTACAACCCGAGCCTACACCCAGACGTGACACAGCGTACAAGACTCCAAAGAGCCTCATACAAGCCTCATAGCATTCATAACATAAGACATAAGAAAAATGATACGGAATTTAAAATCTTTTAATCCATACAATTGAAAACTTCATTTAAAACAAAAAGAGGAATTCTACTTGTCTCACATGACCATCTAATACAACTTGAATCAAGGATAGGGTCACGGCCCTTACAATAGAAAGTCTAAAAAGTGTCTAGTACAATGAAAGACATGAATCAACAACATAACACTTGTCCTCATAGCCATGAGGATATACCACATGCTTTAGAGAGAATCAATTCAAGCTTTGAACTAGAAGTAATCACCTCAAATGCCGGAACCTACACTTTGTGGAAAAATAAAAGAAATATGGGTAAGCACAATTAATGTACTAAGTATGATAGCCATGCAAAAATCATGCTTAAAAAGGACATTTTGGTTGAAAACCATGCTATATGCCAATTTTGAGAAACATCATGAAGTTTAGTATAACAGGCATAAGATACAAACATAATCAACATATAAGTCATTACAACACCTGAGAACCATCACCTTAAGTAACCCTAAGCTGTATACTATGCAATGTAGGAATGGCATCCCATACTACCATTCATGCTAAGTACCACTTTGAGGCCACCATAGATGACTTACTATTCTTCATACTTATCTTTAGTCAATACTCATGCATAAGGAACATTCACATTTAATAAGTCGTGACAAGTAAAGTAACTCATAATAACATTTCCAAGTAAAGCATTCAACACTACATTAAGCATATAAATCAGCATTCTCATTAGCATCATTATGAGCACATTCATTTCGTTAGACATTAGGACATTAGAGAAACACACCATAGCCCTCTCAAAGCCTACTCATGAATTGTATGAATGGCATCCCATACTTCCACCCACACTTCATAGAACCTCTTGAGAAACCATAGCACGTAACTCACATAATGGGAATAGGCATTAACTGAGATAGACCATGTGAGCAAATCATGGAATCTGGTGTCTATCCCATGCCGTAAAGGGTTGTTCTACTTGCCTAAGGTAGAACCGGTAACATTTTAGCTTAGGTGGATCCACTAGCTAATAATCTATGTGGGCACATAGTTATGGGATAAGAAAGATGTTCATTGAAACCCGGCCTAACATGGGGAGAGCTTCCATCTTACCATATCAACTCGGTACTAAGCTTGCATTCCCATAGAATAGTTCATTCTCATTAGCATTATTATACTTGAGAGGGCTACCACCATTAGGTCTACCGACTCAACTACATTACACACATGAAAGGGCCACCACCATTAGGTCTACGATTCAAGGTACATTATTAGGAAACTTCATTGAATCCTCAAGAAAGGGCCACCACCATTAGGTCTACAGATTCAAGGTTCATCATTACATTAGTTTCTAGATTCATCATGAAGGGCAACCAGCATTAGGTCTACCGATTCAACACATAGCCTTAGAATACTTCATTAATCTTTTATGAAAGGGCTACCACCATTAAGTCTACCGATTAAATGTTCATTATTCATTACATGAAAGGGTTACCACCATTAGGTCTACCGATTCAATGTTCATTAAGTCCAGATAGTTTAGTTACACAAGAAGAGGATGCCGAAGCCTACCAATTCAAGGTACATCAATAAACATTACTTTCATTTACACAAGAAGAGGATGCCCTAAGCCTACCAGTTCAAGATGTATCATTACATTGAAGATACCTTTCACATTTATCATCATTATTCATAAGTGTATAATTGAGAATAACACAATTGCATTGTAGACATGATCACATTACTTTCATTGAAATCGCAAAGCATTTACATAGCATCATGATTATACATCAACCTTCATAAATTTTCCCTCCAAGGCTATAAATCAATCTCAACCCAAATATCTAGAATACTACATTAGATATGGGGAATATCATGATTCAATAACTACATCAATATAGACATAAATCAATTTAACATTCTTCCATAATCAATCAACCCAAATCATAAATTTACAATTTAGTATTTTGGGGGAATCATGGGTTCATGGGGGAAATTCATCATAAATCAACATTAATGCATCAATTAAATCATAATTCGTCATAAATCAATCATTGAAAATGTTTTGAAGTTGAACTCATGACTTAGATTGAAACCCTAACTTTGGGGGAATTTGGAAGCTTTGAAATCTTATTTTGGAGGGACTCTATGGGTGAAAGAAACCCATAGATGAAAACTACCATACCTTGATCGAATATTCTCCACAAAATTGAAGAGAAAATATGAACTCTAAACCTTGACTACTTCTTCTCCAATGGTGGTTTCTAGAGAGAATTATTTTGGAGAGGAGGTAGTTTCTATTTTGGGTTTTGGAAAATATGAGTTGTAAAGGGGTGGTTAATAGTTTAAAAAGCATTAAATAAGTTAAATAAAACAATATAAATTGTCCCCAATCACTAAGTAATTAATTTGGAATTTACCAACTTAACCCTCAAATGGTCGAACCTAGGCAACTTGTAGAGGTGCCACCCACGACCCAGGACTCACAGACCGTGAGTGGAGTCACGCCCTGTCCTGCAGGTCCGTGGTTTGGTTCAGAAACTATTCATCTAGAGGTCTTGACCTACGACCAAGCCCTACGGGGCGTGGATGGACCTACGGAGCATAGGTCTCATCTGTAGGTCCTAATTTTTTACAGCTTTTTCGTTCTTGGGGTAACCTTGGGGTAAGACTTTAGGGTCCTCCTCAAGGACCCTTGGTTGGTCCTTGGGGATTCGTACCTTGACGTTTAACCCCTTAACCCCTCAACCTAATCTCGGGAACTTATTTTACAACATAAAACCCCACAACAAATTCAGCAACAAACTCGTAAGGCTCTAGTTTCACCTACTAGTTTTTCCGAGGTGTTACAAAGATGACACGTAGTACGTGTGCATATATTTTTTCAACTTTATAGAAGTTTAAGTGTCTAATTGTGCACATTCAAAGTTGGAAGGCATAAATGTCAAATGAAGCCAAGTTAAAAAGCATATTTATGTATTATGTCTTTTTAATACTTATTCAATCTGGAAGGTTAAAAGAGCTTACCTGATAGAATACTATGAGATTCATGCCAAGAAAGTTTCACATACCACAATAATTGATATTTTCTAATAAGGCATAATAAGCATATATTCTTGCTACCTTTGTTGGATAAAAAAAGAGGAGTTCAATCACATTTTTAAACTATGAAATTTACAATGTTTCTATTCTTCTTTTTCTTCTTAAAACACCCAATTTAGTACAGATTCTATATTTACTTATATTATAATATAAAATATATTTAAAAAGACACCTTTTCAGATTACATGATTGTAACTTTTCCAAAGGGTTGTGACTTTTCTAAAGAGTTGTGACTTTTCTCAAGGGTTATTACCTTTCTGAAGGGTTGTTATTTTTCAAAGATTTGTGACTTTTTCGAAGGATTATGACTTTTTCAAAGAATTGTGACTTTTCTGAAAGGTTGTGACATTTTTTATTAGGCATAATAAACACATGTTCATACTGCCCTGTGTTGGTTATAAATAGAGGGGTTTTCTAACTTTTTTAAACCACAAATTTTTCAATTTTTCTATTCTTCTTCTTCTTACATCCAAATTTATTACATATTCTATATTTTCATACTATTTTTTTAAGCAACTTTATGGACCATTTGTTCGATTTATTGATTATCTCAAAGATGTTGGATAGGTAATAATACGAAAACTTAGCCCAAATCCTATAAAATATTACATACTATATTTATTTATATTATAAAATATATTGAAAGTAGATACCTTTTCATATTGAATGATTGTGACTTTTCCATTTCTGCCAAACTTTACAACATTTTTTAGTTATGATTAATACAACAACATTTCAACACCCAATAAAATATTTTAATAGGTACATGTCACGACCCAGGGGAACCCCTAGATGTAACAAGGCGCATAAGACCCTGAGAGGCCTCATACAAGCTACTTATCATATCATAACATAAAGCAATAGAAAAGGTGCAGAAATTTAAAACATTACAAAGTATAAAAGTTTTTTATAAAAACGAGCGGAAGTCTAACAACATTGTCTCAAGCCATCTGACATAAGGAGTAAATCTTGAAACGCAGCCCATACAATAGTCTGGAACATAAAGGAAAAGCAATATACAGAGTGCTGATCACATCCTCGAACACAATGAGGACTCACCAAGTTCACTTCACAATCCTCTAGGAACCTAGCCACAAGTGTGTGAATCAGGAACGTCAGACCCTACATTTGATAAGAAGGTAGGCAAGAGTATGGGTTAGTACAATCAAGCACTAAATATGATGGCTAGCATAAACAACATAATCATAAGCATTGGTCAACATAAGACATAAGACATAAGCATAATCAAGACATAATAAGCATCATAATGAGAGAAGAATACTTCCTTAGGTAACCTCACTTATCCTTAGCCAAGACATAGGTCATCTGCCTCTAGTCAATCTTACATCATGGAAGGCATATGTAGTAACACTACACACAAGTCAACTTAATAACATAATCACATTAGTCATACTTAATTTTAAAGACATGGGGCTTCACCTCTATGCCTAGCTTATAGAGGCTAATGGGTGAGGGGTCGTGGGTCAAGGCCTCAGAAACAAGATCCAGTAAATCCACCCATGGTTCACCATCACGCCACGGGGGTCCATCCACGGACCATGGTCGTGGGGTCGTGGGTGGTCACCTGTAATCAATTTTGGGAATTAGTTAGGGGCACTTTGAGGTTTTCCGGAATTATTTAGTTATTAAGTGACGTCGTTTTATACTAATTTAGACTGGCTATATAATGATTTAAGAACCCCCAAATTAAGTCATCTTCCATATAATTCCAAAATCCCAAATCAAAACCAACTTCTTCCCAAATATTCTCTCTCTAAAACTTCAAGAAATAAGAAGAAGAAGAAGAAGAAGGAAGTTGGAGCTAGGGTTCAAAGAGCAAGGCTTTCTACTCAAATTTATTGGAATTCATTGCTAAGGTATGGTATCTCTTCATCCATGGATCGAATTCATCCATGGAGTCCCTTCAAAACTCAATTTCAAAGATAGAAATTCCCTAAAAAAATCTAGGGTTTGACTCCAAGTTATGGATTCCTTTCAAAAACAATTCTAATGATTTAATTACTTTATATTATGATTGAATTGATGATTTATTATGGATTTATGTTGAAATTCCCCAAGAATCCATAAAATCCCCATATTCCCAATCTATGACCTTGTGATGTGGGTGAATTGATGAAAGAATGATATTATGATATTATGCTTGTTGTAATTGAGCTATTGAATTATGTTATTATCCATGTCTAGTGCAGTAATTCTAGTTGTGTTGATCCTTGAAGGGTAAAGTATGAGAATTATGCATGATTATGAGAGTTATGTATATGCTTTAAGAACACTTAGAAAGTGAAATGTCCATGATTATGATAATGTTGTTGTGTTGATTGAAAGGTTGTTCTCATGAACATATAATGAACATGATGTGAAAGGTTTTCTCACATAATGATGATTCTAAGGTTGAAAGGCTTTCTCACTTGTTGAATCTAAATAAAGACATGGACGGTGAAGGTTATTCTCATGCATGATCTAAGAGCTATACTAAAGAACTCTTTTGAATTGATTGTCAAGTACATCCTTCCATAAGACATGAATCAAGTTATGACTTAATAAAGTATTTCGTGGGAATTATGCTTAGCACCGAGTGGATATTGATAGGAGATGGAAGCCCTCACGTGAGTTAAGGTCGGGTTTCTAGGAGAAATCTCTTGAGATGGATGCCCTCATGTGAGTTGAGGCCAGGTATCTAGTAACAATCTCCTTATCCCATGAACTATGTGACCCCGTAGGTTATTTAGCTATTGGATCCACCTAAGCTAAAATAATGGTTCTACCTTAGGCAAGTAGGACAACCCTTTTCGGTGTGGCTAACACATGATTCCATGTAAGCTCACATGGTCTATGTCGGTTAAGGCTAATTCCCACAAGGTCAAGTCTAGTATGAACTATGGTTACTCAAGAAACTTTATTTAGCATGGGTGAGATTTATGGGGTCTTATTCATGCATTGCACAAGTATGCTTTGAGGGTATCTATGGTATGTTCCTTTTATGCTACGATGATCTATGTAATGAATATGCTTTTGACTTATGCTTATGATGTATGCTTAGTTTGGATTGTAGCTTGAAAGTCCCTTCCAATACATGTGTTACTAAAGGTGAATGTTCTCTTTTCTATGAGAAATAAGCTAAGGATGAGATCAAAAGATGATAAAGATGAATAAGGACCTAAAGTGAAATGCTTAGCATGGGTGGGATTATGGGGTATTGTCCATGCATTGCACAAGCTTGCCTTGAGGTGGCTTATGGAGTGTTTCTCTTATGTTATGGTAAACTAGATTTCATTGATTATGCCTATGACTATGTTGTTATCTCTCATGCTTATAGCCTATGTCTTATTATGATGTATCTTATGCTCATGGTTTATGTTATTGTCTCTTATAATTATGGTATATGTCTTATGTTGACTAATGCTTCTTATATGCTTATGTTGATGATTTATGCTAGCCATCATATTTAGTTCATTATTGTACTAATGCATACTTTTGCCTACATTCTTATCAAATGTAGGGTTCGGTGATATTGACTTCCATCCTCGTGGCTAGGTTCATTGTAGATTAAGAAGAGAAGTTTTGGTGAGTCCTCATAGCATCGAGGACTTGATCACCCTTTCCTTTTATATCTTTCTTTTTATGATTAGAAATTTTGTATGGGTTGTGTCCCTAAGACTTTCATGTATTAGATGGTTTGAGACAAATGTTAAAGACTTTCGCTTCATTTTATGAGACTTCAATTGTATTGAAAAATGTTTTGAATTTCCGTACTTTTCTATTATCTTATGTTATGATATGCTAAGTGGCTTACATTGAGTCCTTCGGGGTTCTATGTGCCATGTTACATCTAGAGGGGTACCCCTGGGTCGTGATAGTAGTGTGGCTCATGTAGAGGATGAAAAGAAAGAATTGGTTCATGATGTGCATAGGTTGGCTCGGCTAGGTGTTCAACTAGTGGATTCCACCAAGGGTGGTGTCATGTTTCATAATGGTTCTGAATCGTCCTTTGTGATGGATGTGAAGTCTAAACAAGGCCTTGATCCTATATGAGTTGAGTTGAAAGAGTTGGTACTGAAAAGGTCCGTTGAGGCTTTCTCCCGGGGGAGATGGGGCGCTTAGGTACTAAGGTCGGTTTTGTGTTCTGGATATTGATGGTTTGAGGGAACAAATTCTAGAGAAAGCTCATAGTTCTCGGTATTCTATTCATCCGAGAGCCACCAAGATGTACCGTGATTTACAGGAAGTCTATTGGTGGAACAATATGAAGAAAGATATCGCGGGATTTGTAGCCAAATGTCCTAATTGTCAACAAGTTAAGGTTGAGCACCAAAGGCCAGGAGGCTTGTCCCAAGATATAAGTATTCCCACTTGGAAGTGGGAAGATGTAAATATGGACTTTATTGTGGCTTTGCCTCACACCCGAAGGAAAAATGATTCTATTTGGGTCATTATAGATCGGATGACAAAATCAGCCCACTTTATTCTCGTCAAGGTCTCTTTTTCGGTGGAATACTATTCCAAGCTATATATAAGAGAGATAGTGAAGTTGCATAGGGTTCCTTTATCTATTATTTCGAATCGGGGTACTCAATTTACTTCACACTTTTAGAAGTCATTCCAAAAAGGGCTTGGTACTAAGGTTAATGTTAGCACGATTTTTCATCCCCAAACCGATGGGCAAGCAGAGCGTACTATCCAAACATTGGAAGATATATTAAGGGCATGTGTTATAGACTTCAAGGGTAATTGGGATAACCACTTGCCATTAATAGAGTTTGCCTACAATAATAGCTATCACTCAAGTATCGGTATGGCTCCCTTTTAAAGCCTTGTATGGTAGGAGATATAGGTCTCCGGTTGGTTGGTTTGAGGTAGGTGAAATTGCTTTGATAGGTCCCGAGCTAGTTTATGAAGCCACTGAGAAAGTTTGGCTTATTAGAGAGTGGTTGATAATGGCTCAAAGTACACAAAAGTCTTATACTGATATGAGAAGAAGGGATCTAGAATTTGAAGTTAATGATTGGGTCTATCTAACAATCTCACCCATGAAGAGTCTGATGAGATTTGGCAACAAAGGGAAACTTAGTCCCAGGTATGTAGGCCCATACCAAATTTTGAAACGTATTGGGAAAGTTGCCTATGAGTTGGATTTGTCAAATGAGTTGGCCCCGGTTCATTCGGTATTTTATGTTTCTATGCTTAAGAAGTGTATTGGAGGTCCGACATCCACTATTCCCTAGAAGGGTTGGGAGTTGACGAAAGTCTTTCATATGAAGAGGTTCCGGTAGAAATCCTAAACCGGCAAGTCAAGAGATGTAGAAACAAGGAAATAGCTATCGTGAAGGTTTTATGGAGAAATCATTTAGTTGAGGGTGCTACTTGGGAGGCCGAGGCCAATATGAAGTCCCATTATCCCCATATTTTTCCTTCTACTCCTATTAAAGCTTGAGGTAAGTAGTTCCTCTTGAGTTTTAGTGTTTTGGGAGTCATGTGTGTTAAATGTGTTTTCACAATATTTTCTTATGTTATGCATGTTCTTGAGAAATTCATGTTTAGTAAGAAAATGAGTTTTTATGATTGATTTCCTCGTGTTGTTGTGCATTGAGTATGAGTTGCCTATTTGACTTCATGAGATGAATTGATGAACATGATTTAGTATTCTTTTGAGAGAAATTGCATATTGGCTCCATGATATTGTGTTAAGCATGATTTTAGTTGGAGAAGGTAGTTCCTCCTATGAATGTGAGAAAGGTTGAGTTTTCATGCATAATGGGTTGTTAGATGTAGTTCCTACTTCCTTGTGTTGCATTGATTATGTTTGAGATGGAGTTGAAGTTTCCTTCTTTGAATTGTGCATAATTTAGATGTTTCGTGCATGATGGGCTGCTAGTCTTGAGTCTTTATTTCCATAAGGTGTCTAGATCATCATTCGAACACGAATGTTCCCAAAGGGGAGATATTGTAACACTCCAGAAACTATTAGGCTAAACTAGAGCTTAACTTGAGGGTTAGAGTCGTACACGTACCTCCTCGTACCTAAAAACATAGGGTTTCGTGTTAGAACATCAAGGTACGACCCCCAAGGACCAACCATAGGTCCTTGAAGAGAACCCTTAGAAATTGCTTGGAGGTGACCCACTGAGGGGACCCACGCCTCGTGGGTTAGCCCACGCCCTGTGGGTGAGGGGTCGTGGTTCAAGGCCTCAGAAACATGCTCCAATAACTCCATCCACGATTCACCAGCACGCCACGTTGGTCCATTCACGAACCGTGGTCGTGGCATCGTGGGTGGTCACCTGTAATCTGTTTTTGGAATAAGTTAAGGGAACTTTGGGTATTTCTCGAATTGATTAGTTATTAAGTGACGTCGTTTCATACTAATTTAGACTAACTATATAATGATTTAAGACCCCTAAATTAAGTCATCTTCCTCATAATTCCAAAATCCCAAATCAAAACCAACTTCTCCCCAAATATTCTCTCTCTTGAACTTCAAGGAAGAAAAAGAAAGAAGTTGGAGCTAGGGTTCAAAGAGCAAGGTTTCTACTCAAATTCATTGGAATTCATTGCTAAGGTATGGTAGCTCTTCATCCATGGAGTCCCTTCAAAACTCAATTTCAAAGATAGAAATTCCCCAAAAAAAAGGTAGGGTTTGACTCCAAGTCATGGATTCCTTTCAAATATGATTCTTATGATTTAATTACTTTATATTATGATTGAATTGATAATTTACTATGGTTTTATGTTGAAATTCCCCAAGAATCCATGAAATCCCCATATTCCCAATATATGACCTTGTGATGTGGGTGAATTGATGAAAGAAGGATATTATGAGATTATACTTGTATAATTGAGCTATTGAATTATGTTATTGTCCGTGTCTAATGTAGTGATTCTAGATGTGTTTATTGAATATGATCCTTGAAGGGTAAAGTATGAGAATTATGCATGATTATGAGAGTTATGTATATGCTTTTAGAACACTTTGAGAGTGAAGTGTCCATGATTATGATAGTGTTGTTGTGTTGATTGAAAGGTTATTCTCATGAACTCACAATGAAGATGATGTGAAAGGTTTTCTCACATAATGATGTACCTTGAATCAGTAGGCTAAGTGCACCCTTTCATGCGTAACTAAAAATAGCTATTATAACGATGTACCTTTAATCGGTAGTCCAAAGGAGCCCTTTCATGAGTGCTGATGTTAATAGAGAATTAACTACTCCGTGGGAATTTAATGCTTAGCACCGAGTGGATATTGTATGAGGTGGGAGCTCTCCCGTAGTAAGGCCGGGTTTCTAGAAGCAACCTCTTGAGATGGAAGCTCTCCCATAGAAAGGTCAGATTTCTAGTAACAATCTCCTTATCCCATAAACTACGTACCCCCATAGGATATTATCTAGTAGATCCACCTAAGCTAAGTGTTACCGGCTCTACCTTAGGCAAGTAGACCAAACCTTTTTGGTGTGGTAGTCATCGGATTCCATGTAAAAGCTCACATGGTCTCATGTCGGTTAAGGCTTATTCCCCACATAAACAAGAAGCTTAATAATGAACTAAGGCATGCTTGAAGAAGTATCCCGTGAGTGTTCAAAAGCTTAAAAGATATTGCTAGCTTGCATTGAAAGATGATGAGCATGAATGATGGCCTAAAGAGGTTTACTTAGCATGGCTGGGATTTATGGGTTCTTATCCATGCATTGCACAAGTAGGGTTTTGAGGGTGTATGTGAAGTGGTTCTCTTATGTTATGATGATCTATATGCTGGTTATGCTTATGACTTATGTTTTTCCACTTTCTTTAAAATAATGCTTTAACTTAGTAAATTGCATACATTCAACTAAAACGTCCCTTTTGGCATGTTTTCATGGTTTTATGCATGGCTATCATACTTAGTGCATTTTTGTACTAACCCATGCTTTTCCTACATTTTTCACAAGTGTAGGGTCTAGTTCTCAAGATGGTCCTCATTGTGGCTAAATCTTGGATTTGCTCATTTCTCCTAGCTTATTGGTTAGTCCTCATGATTCGAGGATGGATGTTATATTTGTAGTTCTTTTCTTGTATTTCCTTTCCGGATTATGTAGAATAGGTTGTGTCCCTATTTGATCCAAGTATTGTAATAGATGGCTATATTGAGACAAGTCTAGCCTTCCACTTTCCCTTGTGAAAATTTTAGACTTGAAATGCATTTTTACTCTTTATTGCTATATGCTTATGTTATGATATGCTAAGGGGCTTACATGGTGCCTTTCGGGGTTCTATGTGCCTTGTTACATCTAGGGGGTACTCTGGATCGTGACATCGCCTCCACAATCACATCATATGACACAGGTACTCGCCTCCACATCATTTCATAAGTAGAATGGGTACTCGCCTCCATGTCCATTCATCATAGTAAGAACGTGGGGACTCACCTCTTGTTCGATTCTAAGAAGTATGGGAATCACTTCATATCCTTACATATGGAGATCAAGGGTAATCGCCTCTAGCCTCATCAATTACATAAGCTTTTAGTATAGATTCATTTTAGGTGAGCAATCATTTCAACCTAGAATCATTCATGTGAGGAAACCTTTCACATTCATACATTCATAATTAAATAATTAAACAATTCATATGGGAAGTATCCCTTCCTCAACAATAACATCAATTGCCAACAATTCATATCATAAGCATTACTCTCAAATCCATAATTCTTCTAATCATCATCTAAGCTTTATTCTCAAACAATTAACATCATATTCATCATATATGCTTCAATCTCAAGCAATTCTAGTCATAATTCATCAATCATATAAGGATATATCTAACTCATAGAGTTCCTCTCACATAGCATCAACCCAACTATATCAATTCAACCCTAAAATCATAGGATAGGCATGGGTACATGTAATTTCATCCTAAATACATGCAATTCTATCGATTCAATCATAAACAATCATAATCCACTCAATTGGATCAACATTCATCATAACCCACAACAATGAAAGAAACACTAACTAAATTGGGGAAATTCTTCTTCAAATTGTGGAATTCTAGGGGACTCTATGGATGAAAGGATTCCATGGATAAATAAGCCATCATACCTTAGTCACAATTCCCACACAAAAGTTTGAAAATTGGAGACTTGAACTTGACCTAGCTTCCTCTTCTTCCTTCTTCTTCTTCCTTCTTCTTCTTCCTTCTAGAGAGAGAGAATTTTTTAGAGAAGTTTTTGGGAATTCTTTTGGGATTTTAAAAGAATGTTTTAATTGAGTGATTTTAGGGGTCTAAAATGCTTATATAGGCAGTCTAGGTTTAGTCAAAACGACACCACTTAATTCTAATTAAATCTGGAGAATACCCTTAAGCCCTCAACTTAACTGCCCCATTTTGTCCACCACGCTGATGGACCGTGGATGGACCTACTGTCCGTCCTGGTCAAGCATGATCTTGACAGAGATTTTCTCTCCTCCACGGACCCCTTAAACACGGACTGTGGACCCATCCACAGGGCGTGGGTCTTGTCCGTGGTTCACTGCCTCAGGCAGTTTTCAGGGTGTCCACCAACGGAGCTCACCCACATGGCGTGTGTCCAACCACGAGTCGTGGTTTACCATCGTGGGTAACACCTGGAGTCTTGAAATTTGCTAAGCCTTCCTCTTTCGGGTACAGGGTGTTACATTATCTTCCCCTTGGGATCATTCATCCTCGAATGAGATTCTAAGCACGTTTTTAAACTAAAGGACTCAAGACTAGCAGCCCATCATACATGTTAATCATCTAAATGCACACAACGAAGGAGGAACTTCATCTCCAATCTAGACATACTCAATGCACTATAAGGAAGTAGGAAATACATCTAACAACCCAATATGCGTGAAATCTTAACATTTCTCATGTTCAAGGAGGAACTATCATCTCCAACTCAAAACAATGCTCTACACAATCTCATGGAGCTCATATGCAATTCAATCTCAAAAAGCACAAATTCAAGGAAGGGATCTCCATTCCAAGTTAAGGCATGTTCTACAACTCATCTCATGAAGTCTATAAGCAACTCATACTCGGCACTCAATAACATGAGGAAAATACATCATAAAATATATTTCTTTCAAAACTTAAGCTTTTTCATGAACAAGCAATTTTTAAGGAAATTGTGGAAAGCCATAAAACACACATGACTTCAAACATAAGCAAACCAAGAGGAATTCATTACCTCAATCTAGAATAGGAGGAAAGAGATGAGGATACCGGGACATCATATCGGCTTCGGCCTCCCAAGTAGCACCCTCAACTAGATGGTTTCTCCATAACACTTCCACAAAAGCAACTTCTTTGTTCCTCAATTTCTTAACTTGCCAGTCTAGAATCTCAACCGGAACTTCTTGATAAGAAAGGTTCTCTTTCTTTTCTAACCCTTCTAGGGGGACTATGGATGTCGGATCTCCAACACACTTTTTCAACATAGAGACATGGAATACTGGATGCACCGGCGCCAACTTATTTGGCAAATCAAGCTCATATGCAACCTTGCCAACACGCCTCAAAATTTGATATGGGCCTACAAATCGGGGACTAAGTTTCCCTTTCTTACCAAACCTCATTACACCCTTCATGGGTGAGATTTTCAAATAAACCCAATCAAGCACATCAAATTCAAGGTCTCTCCTTCTAACATTGGCATAAGACTTTTGTCGACTTTGGGTGGTTCTCAACCTCTCTCTAATGAGTTGAACCTTCTCAATAACCTCATGAACTAAATCGGGCCCTATCAAGGCAACCGAACCCACCTCAAACCATCCTATAGGAGATCTACACCTCCTACTATAAAGAGCCTCAAACGGAGCAATACCAATACTCGAATGGTAGCTATTATTATAGGCAAACTCTATCAAACGTAAATGGTCATCCCAATTTCCCTTGAAATCTATCACGCAAGCCCTCAACATGTCTTCCAATGTTTGGATTGTTCTTTCCGCTTGCCCATCGGTTTGGGGGTGAAAAGTTGTGCTAAGCTTAACTTTAGTGCCAAGACCCTTTTGAAAGGACTTCTAAAACTGTGAAGTAAACTGGGTACCTCTATCGGAAATAATGGACAAGGGCACTCCATGCAGCCTCACTATCTCTCCCAAATATAGCGTAGCATAATATTCCGCCGTATAGGACACCTTGATAGGAATGAAATGGACCGACTTCGTCATTCGGTCAACTATAACCCAAATCCAATCATATTGGTCCCGAGTTCGTGGCAACCCTACTATGAAGTCCATATTCAAATTTTCCCACTTCCAAGTAGGAATGCTTATATCTTGGGATAAACCTCCCAGTTTCTAATGCTCAACCTTCACTTGTTGGCAATTAGGACACTTAGTCACGAATCCCACAATATCCTTCTTCATCCCATTCCTCCAATAGACCCTGCAAATCACGGTACATCTTGGTGGCTCCCGGGTGAATCGAATATCGAGAACTATGGGATTCAGTCAATATTTGTTCCATCAAGTCATCAATATTTGGAACACATAAACGACCCTGATATCTAAGAACACCATCTCCCCCTTGGGAGAAAGCCTCTATGGATTTCTTTAGTACCGCATCTTACAATTCTACCAAAGTTGGATCAAGACATTGATTTGCTTTAACATCGGCTACAAAAGATGATTCTGACCCTTTATGAACCATAACTTATCCCTTGGTGGAGTCTACCAATCAAACACCCAATCAGGCCAACCTATAGACATCTTGGACCAACTTTTTTCTCTTATCATCTATATGTGCAACACTACCCATCGATAACCTACTAAGAGCATCCGCTACTACATTTGCCTTTCCGCGGTGATATAAAACACTCATATCATAGTCCTTCAACAATTCAAGCCACGTTCTTTGGCGAAGATTCAAGTCTTTTTGGGTAAACACATATTGTAGGCTTTTATGGTCGGTGAAAAACATCCACATGGACCCGCTTACACTCTTATTTTCTTGCCTAAGGTTGATGAACTCAAGTACCTTGGTTTTATCATCTCAAGAGGGAAAAATCTATCAAGAAAAGTACTTTTGAACCTTTCCCATTCTATGGGACCCGCTTCTACAGGCCTTGCCTCTTTCCATTGATTGACCAAATTTGAGCAACCACTTTGAGTTGGTTAGCAGTCAATTTTGCCTTCCCTATTGGAGTCACTCCTATAATAGCAAGTACCTTGTAGACCTCGTCGATAAACTCTTGAGGCTCTTCCTAAAATTGGAGCCATAAAATTTGGGAGGGTTCATCCTTGTTAAATCCCTCACTCTTGCCATTGTTGTACCCACACTTGGGTTCACGGGGGCTACCACCTCTCTATTGGCTCGAGCCGTCAAGGCTTGAGCCAAACTCGCAATGCCGACCTAAACTCCGCATTAGTCACATTCTCATTCAATGGGTCAATCGGAGCTTGAGGAGGATCTTGGGGAGGAACCTCTTGCTCAACATTGCCTTCCTCCAACCTTCTAGCATTTGCCCTTCTAGTAGTCATATCCTGAAAATCATCAGGCACAGATTAGGAGAAAGACTTATAGAGTTAAACTCCATGGCACGACTTAGAGAAGTGAAAAAGTGAAGTTTCCTAAACTTCTAATAGCCTGTCATTCATAAATGTGGCGTGCTTCACACTTATGAACAAGACTCTACTAGACGTGGTTTGAGACATCCTAGAACCATTCTGAACCTTGTGCTCTAATTACCAAGTTTGTCACAACCCAGGGGTACCCCCTAGATTTAACAAGGCGTATAAGACCCCGATAGGCCTCATACAAGCCACTTAGCATATCATAACATAAAGTAACAGAAAAGTTGTGGAAATTTAAAACATTACGAAGTATCAAAGTCTTTTATAAAAATGAGCGGAAGTCTAACAACATTGTCTCAAACCATCTAAACATAAGAAGTAAATCTTGGGACGTAGCCCATACAGTAGACTGAAACGTAAATCACATCCTCGAACACAATGAGGACTCACTGATGAGTCCAAGATTTGGACTCATTTAGGGATTTATTTATAATGATTTAATGACCTCAAATGCTTATTTTGTGCCAATAACTTATGTAAAACCCTTGATTTCCAGGTACATGGGTTGAGGAACAAAGCAAGGACACTAATTTGCAAAAAGGAACGAAGCGAGTTGAATGAGTGAAGAAAATAAAGCCTGGTGATCACCAAGTCAACTTGGCAAGTCGTTGAATGGCTATTTGACCGCCTAAAGTTCCAGTGTGCCAAGCTTTGAAAGAGAAAACCAAGTTGGTGAGAGAAAGGAGCAGTCGGTGGATCACCGAGTGGTTCCACGATGCAGTGTTAGATCGCCCAAAGTTACAGACCTTGAGGAAGTTGAAGGCCAAGGAAAAAGGGAGAGAGAATTGATAAAAGGGCGGATCGGCAAGCTTGACTTACTGCGCCGAATGGCTCTTCGCATCATACTTTTTGCGACTATAAATACATGTTTTGAACATTTAGTTTAGTATCAAATTTTATTTTGGATAGTCATCAGAGTAATTTTGCATATTGAATTATGAGTATCGAGAGAAGTTTTCTCTAGTTTTTCCTAAGCTATGGAGAATTGAAGTTTTTCACTTTCGAGAAATTGGAATTGGGTCTTTGAGATTCTTCGAATTGGAACATTGTCAACCACCATAAGAAATAGAAAAGGGGTCTAGGAAGCTATCCTTCCCCCACACACAATGTAGGTTCTTCAAGTGGATGGTAAAACCTCAAGAAGAGCTTTCATGCATAGGGAAATGAATTAACAATGTCAACCACCATATGCCTGCCATTACAACCGAGCATTCCCACACAAATGCTACAATTCAGCTCACTACTGGGGTCAAATGGAAATGCAAGCCATGTACTAGGATCAAGTGCACATCCATTTATCAGGTTGGCACTCTCTCCTTCCAACAACATACTCCACTCAACAGCATAAGCATCATCATATGTAAACAAGTAATAGAGAAAGGTGACTCGCAATTCAACTTCCTCTAGGGTGTTTTCATGTGTATGACTACCAATAGGCTCAAAAGCATTGGTCATACCATTAAGAAGTGAAACACACCAAGAAGTAGAAGTAATGGGAAAACAAACACCACCTTCCTCCTCATCACCTTCCTTCCCCACAAGAGTACTCTCATCTTCCAAGAAGAGATTTCCATCTTCGGGAGGAAAAGCTTCACACCATAGTGGGATACTATAACAAGTATAGCTATCAAGAACTATATTGTTTTCATGATTCACACCACTAGGTACATCACTAGGAGTGATTTCATCATCTTCAAATGAGATATTGCACTTAGGGAGGGAATGATCAACCACCAGGGAAGAATTTAAACATGGAAGTTCACCCTCAAAAAGACACATATCATTTTTCGAAGCATTTTCAAGCACAGGGTCTCTATGAGCAAAGCAAGCAATCGGACCTTCCACAGAAGAAATGCTCCAAGAGTCACTCTTATTCAACTGATCAACATTATCATTAGTACCACCAAATTGAGGTTTCTTAATCACATTACAAGAACCCTCAACCAGTGAACTACACTCACAAATAGGTTGATCAACACAATCATTACAAAATAATGAGCTAGCATTCAAAGCATAGGTGTCAACACTAGGTGGACACAAATCGATCTTACTAGAAGAATCAATTCGGTCATAAATAGGATAAACTAGTGTATCCACATTCTAAAACAAGCACATTCACAATACATGGTGAAGAATCTGTAGGCTCACATAAAGACAAGCTAACATTCACACTTTGTTCATTTGTAATGGTCAAAGTGTTAAGATTAGCTATTGTACCTTGACGCTTGCAAGAAAGATCTTCTTTACCTTGGATGTTGGAACATCCCATTAGTGCATCCATCACACCTTCGATTGTAGGCTCTTTGCCTGGAACTTGTGTTCCTCCATTCATTACGTTTGTTCCTACATAAGAATCCTTACCAAGTGATGGATGAACAGAAATGTTAGATTGAGATTGTGGCAACCCTCTCACTTCACTCCTCTCAACCTCTCTTTTTTCCACTCTAAGGTTGCCACTTTGCTTTCCCTTTCTCCTCTCAATCTTTTGTCTCTCATTTTTCACCTTAGGAAGAGGAAATAGAAGTGTTCCCCAATGATCCACAATGCACTTGTACCCATTCTGCTTGTTTGGGACCCTATGTTCAGTAAACCAATTGGCTCCCAAAGTTAAGTGGCAAGAAGCCATGGGCATTATATCACACCAAACCTCCTCATAGTATTTTCCGCGTGTGAAAGAGACTCTTACCCCTTCGATAACTTTACATCCCTCCATGGTGTATGGATAAGTCCTTTGTAGTCGAGGTAGTCCCAAGTAGGCTACCACCTCTAGAGTGATGTAGTTTAGATTGTACCCATCATCGATGACAAGGTCAAGTCCCAAAGCCCCACAAATGCCAACATATGTCCTAAGAATTGGTCTTCTCAGATCGACATTGAAAAGCTTTGTGTACCCTTTTGGCACATACTTGAACCTCATCAGCCCTTTCAATTCTTCCCATGTCAATGGATGGGTATTTCCTTGGAGTGTTCGGAGCCATCTCTCTTGAGTCCACCAACCCAATGCAAGACCTTTCAAATGACCAAGGGCATACAAGGGTCGCTCTGGACCTCTCAAATCATGGCGTTGGAAAATCTGCTCACATTGCCACTCCCAATCAAGATATGCCTCGGGATCACGCCATCTCTTAAATATAGGAAAATCAATCCTTTACGTACCGAGACCCTTGACACATCCCTCATACTTGCCTTGGTTCCCATATCCTGATAAGTGTGCATTACCTTGAGAAGTATAGGATATAGTGTCCTTAGACTTTAGAGTTGCACACTCTCTCCTTCCCCTCGGAGGACTTTGACTTGAGCTAGGGTAGCCACACATACTACTTCGACTAGGGTAATGATTAGCACAAGAGTAAGAATACGAATCTTCACAAGCCTTAGGGGAATGCTCCTCATACTTATTATATAATAGAGTATTATACCTCACCTTACCTTCATCCTAGGAGTGGGAAGTGTAACATGTTCTGGCATCATCATAGGAACCATCTTCACTCTCGGAGTGAGAGTAAGATCTCTCACATGCTCTCTCATCACCATAGGAGCTTCCACAAGATGCTTCTTCTCCATCTTCGCCACAAGAGCTATGTTCAACATTTATATCATATTCTACTGCAGAATAGTAGCTCTCATTCCCATTCGACTCTTGATCATGGGTATCATCATAACCCCCACAATCATAATTATCCTCACACCCATAGCCCTCATCATCGCAATTGTAATCTCCCATATCATAGTCACATGGGTCTGAGGCTATCGAGGACATGCTTCCTTATAACTCCTTTGTACCTATAAAATGACAACTCACAAAAACAACAAACAACGTTAGCGTTAGTAAAATGAACTCACAATCGCTCGTGTTTACACACTTTTGCTTGCCTCTCAAATTGGCGCGGCTAATGTTGAAGATTGCTTATACTCAGTTGATCACAAGGTCTTGATTTCTACTCTTAGTTAGAATAGATTTTTATTTCAAGAAGAACGGATGACTCGATTAAAGCAAACAGACTTGAATCAAGAAGTTAACTACGAAGTAAAAATGAATAAAAGCACACAAAGAAAAGGCACTAACAAAGAAGTGAATTCAATAACCAATAGTCAACAAGTAGAGTAGTTACGAGTTGAAAATCATATTAGAATTCTTGACAACGAACTAGAAAGAAAAGAAAAGAAACTAGAATTAGGACCTGAGAAGAAAGGGTCATAAGATGAGCTTCCGATCGCCAAATGCATTGTTTTCTTCGCCTAACATGAAGTTTAGCTCGCCAACTTGAAGATTGACTCGCCAAACTCTACAAACGGACAAGGAAACTCGGCGATCTGGGTGGAAGTTCGGCGACCAGGGCTTAGCTCACTGAAATTTCCAGTATCTTCACCAAAATGAAGTCCAACTCAGTGACCTAGCTGCCCAAAGGGCGAGGCGCCGAGTGGAATGGGCGATCCAAGTCGGGATTCGCCCAAATTCCTCAGGTTGCACTTGTACAATTCCAAAAATTAACCTGTTGTGGTCCCCACTTCCTTTGTCCTTTAGTATTTACACGTTTAGGTAAATTCCCCTTTTACAAACACCTTTACACTTTCTCTTTCTTCCTTTTTGGATCAAACTCTTTCTCTTTTGAAGATTCCTTCCTTGAAAATTTGAATGTTCTGCAAGAACTTCAAGAACAACTATGAAGACCCAAAATAAAACCCTTCAGATTTTAGCTCAAAATTTCACGAAATTTGAGATACAAGCTCTCCTAGATATAGGGAAAAACCCCCAATACTTTTTAACACTCAATTCCTTGCCAAATCTTCAAGATTTCAAAACCCACTTGTCTTCTTCAAAGCTTCTTCAATCTTCAATGGTGGTTTCTTCAATAGTGAACCAAACCCTTTCAAATCTCAGCCCTAGACTCGAAATAGGTTAGGGAACACTAATCTAACCTTGGAAACTCCAAAGAAGTCTCAAATCAATAAGACCCATTTCAGAATTTTCACAAAAATGAATTTGACAGATTATTTTATAACAAACCCAAGACTAGAATTGTAGGAACGAATCTAATCCAAGCTCTAATACCAAATGATATGATTCTCACAAGAGAAACGATGATAATATGATGAAATCAATGACGGAAAGTAAAGATAAATAGATAGACACAAAAGGAGGAAACAAAAAGCAACCAAAGGGTATATTAAACCCAATGACCTCAATCCGTGAATCCTACAATACGCACCTAACTCTTACGAAGACCTCCAGGGAATCGATATCCCAAGCAACCAACGTTTCTAACAAAAGCTTAACCAAGCTCTCAACACTCAAACATGAGTTTTCAGTTTTCAACATTCAAAATAATCTAACCTAAAACGAACCCCTAAAGGTCTATTTATAGTTTTAGGTGAACAGGGCCCAAAAGTGGCCTGAAAGGACAAAGGGCGAGCCAAGTGGGCTGGGTGATGCGCCGACTGGTCGGCGATGCTTCCTGTGTGGACTCCACCTCTAGCTACATCCTGGAACATTAGGTGAGCTAGGGTCATCGCCCAAGTCATTGGGCGACGCGTCAAAGGGTTTGGCGATGGATCCTGCTCTTGCCAACACCCTGTAACTTTGGGAGGTCTGGGAGTCATCGCCCAGGTCATTGGGCAACGCGCTGATGAGTCCACAAATTAGACTCATTTAGGGCTTTATTTTAATGGAAATAGTGTGCTTGAATGCTTGTTTTACCTCAATACCTTATTAAAATGTTGAAGTTTCAGGTATTTGAAGTTTTAGTGGAAGCATGGACACTTAGGCGCAAAACGGAGCAAATAGGGCTGAAAAGAACAAGAAATGGAATCCTATGGATCGCCGAGTTTAACTTGGCGAGTCACCGAAATGACATGAGCCACCTTCGTTCCAGTACGCGAAGCCTTGAAGGAAGTGGATCAAAAGGCGAGGAAAAGAGAAGTCAGCGAGTCGCCGATCAGTTTCACGAAGAAGTACTGTACCACCCAATGATCCAGAATGCGAGGATGCAAAAGGCAAGACACTGAAGACGATGAGCTGACCAAAAGGCGGATTGCCGAGTTCATCGGCGATCTCGACTAATGTCGCCGAACAATCCTCCGCAGCACAATCTGTGAAAACTATAAATACTATTTAGAATTAGAGATATGAAGAACATAATATTATTATTAATTTTTTACATCAGAACATATTCTAGCTAATACTTTTCTCTCAAGTTTGGAGAGGGTTTTGTGGAGACTTGAAGAAAGGAGTTCTTCTTCCCCAAGTTGGAAATGGGTCTTCTCTATTCACTTTCCTTTGCTTAATTCAAGGTTTAATTTCTTATACCCAGTTGATTTCATTATCATATTAGGTATAATTTCTTATTTCTTGATGTATGGCTAAAAAACCCCATTCTTGGGGTGTGATTTAGCAAATATGGGTTGATATTCTTGTTGGGTCTTGCTTGCTGATAGGTTAGATGTATTCTAATGGTGATTTCACCTAGTGGTTGTGGTTTAATCTAAAGGGTTTGTAGTTACAAATACAAAGACACCCATGTGTTTTCGTCTTGCCCGAGAGGGAGGTCGCGAAACCAAAACCACTAGACTGATGGCCTAAAGAGTGGGTCGACATGAGGTTCAGCCCGAGGGGGTGAGCCCTAGTCCCATATCCTAACACTCAGCTCGAGAGAGTGAGTGGGGTAAGGCGTAGGCTGGTCTTCATGCGACAAATGGGTGTCCGAGAGAAACGCATTTGAAATGGGGTAAGTTGCCCGAGAGGGAACTTATTTCCATTTAAAGCCTAGCCTAGTCAATATTATTTTGCAAATCTCTGATATAAAGCATGTACCCAACAATTTATCTCTACTTGTATTGCGGTTACATCCCAAGAACCTTTCCCTATACTTGATTTTCTTGTTTATTTTGTTGTTTTAGTCCTTGTTACAAAAACCCCTTTTGATATTTGACACTTTTGTGTCACCTCTTTTGCATTTACAATGTCTTTTATCGCAAATGTCTTTAACTACGACTAACTTGAATGAAATTCTAATTGGTTATTAATTCTCAAAATCGCTCCCTTGGGATACGACCCCAACTTTTGGTTGGGTTACTATATTATTGACGATCGTAGACACTCATATCGTAGGATAGTGTCGTTGGTCATGATAAGCATCAAAATGGCGCCGTTGCCGGGGATTGGTGTTATTTGAGAATTTTTAGTCTAATAGAATTGTTGTTCTTGTAAGTAGTAGTTTACTCACCTAATTTTTAGTTTTGTTTAGTTGTTTGCGTGTTCAGGTAGGACAATGAGTATACATGATGGAGAAGGTGGACTAATGGAGCCTCTTCCAGCAGAGGTGATGAGGCTCAGGGATCACATCCTAAATTTCAAGCATCTAGAAGGAGAACCCTTTCATGAGTCGTGGCTGCGATTTAAAACACTATTGATACAATGCCCAACTCATGAAATGCCCAATTTAGTCCTACTGGAATGCTTCTACAAGGGTCTAAGTTCCGGAAATAGAGAAATAATGAACCAACTCATGCCAAGTGGACGTGAGAAATACCCCTATGAGACCGCAGCCAAATTCCTTGACCTTGCAGCTAAAACCAACAAGGATGGAGAGAAGGACCAGCAATTGACCATTTTGTTGGGTCAAATGAATAGCTTGACCCAAAAGGTCGAAGAACTGGAAGTGATGTCCAAAGGAAAGAGCAAGCACCCATCATCTACGGATCAGGGAAGATGCATGGACATTGAAAACAGACGTATCAACGATACGTTGTTAACCATCCTCCAAAAGCTGAATGAGCAAGACAAAGTACTAGAGGAAATTAGACAAAATGTCGAAACGTTGAATCAGATGAGTGGCTTTCATTCTAGGTCTATTCAGCTAATCAAAACTCTCTTGAATCTTGCATTACCTCAGCTTCATCCGTATGAGCAAGCGGGATCACCTAGCTAGACTAGGTGTAACACCAAAAAGCCGGTTTGAGCATCGACTTGCGTCGTGACACGACATTAACTAAGGCGCTGTTTGGGAGGCACCCAAAACCTTTACAAGCTTTAGTTTTATTTTAGAAATAATGGTGTATTAATTTCGCAGGAGAAAACGTGGAGAATGAATGAAAAATGTGGATTGGTAATTGATAGTCCCATTCGGCGAGTAGCCGAACTATTCGGCGACTTCAATCTAGATCGCCGACAGACTCAAGATCCAAGCTACAGTCTGTAACAATCGGCGGCGAGGGAAATCGCTTGGCATAACGCTGAATCATTCAACGGTACAAACTAATATCGCCGAATGAGCAACAACTGAACAGTTTTTAAAGACCAATAGTTTAAAAAAATGGAAAAATGTTCATTTTCCACTCAATTTCCACTGTCGAAAAACCGCACCTAATAAGTAATTTTCATTATCTCTACACTCCTAGTATTTTAGTTGTCGATTAATGTTAAGGCGTGGGATTACATTGCTTCCTAGCATTTCAACATAGTTCGAGCAGCATAAAAGGTTGGTTTCTCCCAACTCCCGAAACTACTAAAATTTTGTTCTCTTATTAAACTAAAACTGGTTGGGTTGACATGTGCTGGGCCTCTCTCTGATAAACCTATCTTGTCTAATTGCCAAATTCGATCTGAGAATCATGCCTAATTGATCTCGATTTTTGAAATCCCTCTTTGCATGTGCATGAAATGATTTGAGCTTTAGGTGAATGAATGTCATGGGTCTTAATTTAATTTCACTATTGCAACTGTTAATTGTATTTTGGGAATTTGTGAAGTCGAATTCTAATTGAAGGAAGGCACGTTAGGTTGTTTAGCGAACTGGGTCGGGTTCATCAAACAACTAGGTGGCTCGCCTAAAGTGACTTCGATCGCCCTCTGTCTGCATTCCTGAATCTCCATTGCACTGTAACTTTCAGCAAAATAACCTTTGATCGCCGATAGTAATCGGCACTCGCACTTTCTCATCGCCGACTAGTGAAAGCTATTAGGGAGAAATCATATGCAAGCTCGACCCGACTCGCCAAAGAGATTTGGCGATTCGCCGAGGAGTTCGGCGCATCTGTCTGCTACTAAAGGTCTGCACCACTAATTTACTTATTTCTAACTTACTTCTTATTGACTGCAGACATGGCCAGACCCAAAGTTACAAGAAGCAACAAACCAACTCAAAGCAAGAAAAAAGGGATAACAATCAATGATGATGCAGCTGCATCCAAAAGCAATGTTTCGAAACCTTCCAGTGCGAGTAAAAGAGGTAAGGGCAAGGACAAAATTGTTGAGCTATCAAATGCAAGCTCTGATAGCATGGGTTTTAGTGGAAGCATGGACACTTAGGCGCAAAACGGAGCAAATAGGGCTGAAAAGAACAAGAAATGGAATCCTGCGGATCGCCGAGTTTAACTTGGTGAGTCACCGAAATGACATGAGTTGCCTTCGTTCCAGTACGCGAAGCCTTAAAGGAAGTGGATCAAAAGGCGAGGAAAGGAGCAGTCGGCGGGTCGCCGATCAGTTCTGCAAAGCAGTACTGTACCGCCCAATGATCCAGAATGCGAGGATGCAAAAGGCAAGACACTGAAGTCGATGAGCTTACCAAAAGGCAGATCGCCAAGTTCATTGGTAATCTCGACTAATGTCGCCGAACAATCCTCCGCAGCACAATCTGTGAAAACTATAAATACTATTTAGAATTAGAGATATGAAGAACATAATATTATTATTAATTTTTTACTTCAGAACATATTCTAGCTAATATTTTTCTCTCAAGTTTGGAGAGGGTTTTGTGAAGACTTGAAGAAATGAGTTCTTCATCCCCAAGTTGGAAGTGGGTCTTCTCTATTCACTTTTCTTTGCTTAATTTAAGGTTTAATTTCTTATACCCAGTTGATTTCATTATCATGTTAGGTATAATTTCTTATTTCTTGATGTGTAGATAAAAACCCCCATTCTTGGGGTGTGATTTAGCAAATATGGGTTGATATTCTTGTTGGGTCTTGCTTGCTGATAGGTTAGATGTATTTTAATAGTGATTTCACCTAGTGGTTGTGGTTTAATCTAAAGGGTTTGTAGTTGCAAATACAAAGCCACCTATGTATTTTTGGCTTGCCCGAGAGAGAGGTCGCGAAACCAAAACCACTAGACTGATGGCCTAAGGAGTGGGTCGACATGAGGTTCAGCCCGAGGGGGTGAGCCCTAGTCCCATATCCTAACACTCAGCTCGAGAGAGTGAGTGGGGTAAGGCGTAGGCTGGTCTTCATGCGACAAATGGGTGTTCGAGAAGAACGCATTTGAAACGGGGTAAGTTGCTGGAGAGGGAACTTATTTCCATTTAAAGCTTAGCCTAGTCACTATTATTTTGCAAATCTCCGATCGGAAGCATGTACCCAATAATTTATCTCTACTTGTATTGCGTTCACATCCCAAGAACCTTTCCCCATACTTGATTTTCTTGTTTATTTTGTTGTTTTAGCACTTGTTACAAAACCCCCCTTTTGATATTTGACACTTTTGTGTCACCTCTTTTGCATTTACAATGTCTTTTATCGCAAATGTCTTTAACTACGACTAACTTGAATGAAATTCTAATTGGTTATTAATTCTCAAAACTGCTCCCTTGGGACACGACCCCAACCCTCGGTTGGGTTACTATATTATTGGCGATCATAGACACTCATATCGTAGGATAGTGTCGTTGGTCAAGATAAGCATCACACGCCAAAGGGTTTGGCGAGAGATCCTGCACCTTGCCTGGTCCTGTAGCATTAGGCGATATGTACATCATCGCCCAAGCAATTGGGCAACGCGCCAAAGGCCTCGTGCTCGCCCACGCATGTGAACCTTTGTTTGCCACCAATACAAGCCCACGAACCTCCATCCTCGAGAACAATCCTTCAATACATTGGAGTTCCCAAGCTTGGCAATGAGTTAAAAGTCTTGAGGCAATATGTATTGCATCACGGGTACTCGCCTCCACATCATTTCATAAGGAGCATGGGTACTCGCTTTCATGTCCATTCATCATAGTAAGAACGTGGGGACTCACCTCTTGTTCAATTCTAAGGAGTATGGGAATCACCTCATATCCTTACATATGAAGGTCAAGGGTAGTCGGATCTAGCCTCATCAATTACATAAGCTTTTAGTCTAGATTCATTTTAGGTGAGCAATCATTTCAACCTAGAATCATTCATGTGAGTAAACCTTTCACATTCATACATTCATAATTAAGCAGTTCATATATGAAGTATCTCTTCCTCAACAATAACATCAATTGCCAACAATTCATATCATAAGATTTACTCTCAAAACCCTAATTATCATTATCATCATCTAAGCTTTATTCTCAATCAATTAACATCATATTAATCATATATGCTTCAATCTCAAGCAATTCTAGTCATAATTCATCAATCCTATAAGGATATATCTAACCCATAGAGTTCCCCTCACATGGCATCAACCCAACTATATCAATTCAACCCTAAAATCATAGGATAGGCATGGGTACATGTAATTTCATCCTAAATACATGTAATTCTATCAATTCAATCATAAACAATCATAATCCACTCAATTGGATCAACATTCATCATAACCCATAACAATGGAAGAAACTCTAACTAAATTGGGGAAATTCTTCTTCAAATTGTGGAATTCTAGGGGACTCCATGGATGAATAATTCATCATACCTTAGTCATAATGCCCACACAAAAGCTTGAAAATTGGAGACTTAAACTTGACCTAGCTTTATCTTATTCCTCCTTCTTCTTCCTCCTTCTTCTTCCTTCTAGAGAGAGAATTCTTTAGAGGAGTTTTTGGGAGTTCTTTGGGGATTTTAAGAGAATGACTTAATTGAGTGAGTTTAGGGGTCTAAAATGCTTATATAGGTGTTCTAGGTTTAGTCAAAACAACACCACTTAATTCTAATTAAATTCGGAAAAGACCCTTAAGACCTCAACTCAACTGCCCATTTTGTCCACCCACGAGACCACGCTGACGGACCGTAGATGGACCTACGGTCCATCCTAGTCAAGCAAGGTCTTGAAAGATATTTTCACTTATCCACGGACCGTGGACCCATCCACGGGGCGTGGGTCCTGGCCGTGGTTCACTGCCTCAGGCAGTTCCCAGGGTGTCCACCAATGGAGCTCACCCACGTGGCGTGGGTCCAACCACGGGCCATGGTTTGCCCTCGTGGGTGACACCT
>JAJOOF010000823.1:0-37631 GCA_029582545.1 Solanum lignicaule
AAATTAATCAAGAGTTAAAATATATATATATATATATATATATATATATATATATAAATACTGAATTAAATTGGGCCCTTAGATCAAATCGGACGGTTGAGATTGAATATGAAGAAGCACAATCCATGTGCTTCTTATATGGCACGTGTGGATTGGCCGAATTAAAATACTTGGATTGCCAAGTTTTGTTCAAATTAAATTTATTTAAATTATAACCTTTTCTTTATTAAATAGCCATAATTTATTAAATTAACAATAATAATTTTTACAAAACTAACTTATTTGATAAAATAAGTCATTTGAATTATTATTTTTAAATATAAACTAGTAACTAAATAATTAATTAAGCCTTCCTAATTTGAAAAATGTCAAAAAAATATTCATCGCAATAATAGAAATTATATTTAATTGGAAAAATCGAGCTAACCCTTAAGAAAAATATTCATTTGACGTGAAATCTAAAAATGAGAAAGTAGTAATATTTATATAATATATTTAATTTTTATAAAAATTAGTATTTATGAAATAAATTTATTAAATAAAATAAATAATAATTAAAAATCTTTTCGTATTCCTACAATTTCGTAACATATATATATTTCATTAATTTTATTTTTATTATTATTATTATTAAAACTTTAGTTAAACAAAATGCGGAGAGCCAAAATTGGGTGTCAACAACCATTTCCTTCCGACCAAAAATATTCATGGAGCATTGGTTGCATTGAATAGCCAACTTAGGCCAAAAGCCTAAAGAGTAAAATCAAGAAATTTGAGAAATGCACCCTTGAAAGATCTTGTTGAAAAAGATGGAACCCCTCCATGTATAAAAAAGAAAAAGAAATGAAAAGAAGAAAAAGATTGAAAAAGAAAAGAGAAAGGAAGAGAACAAAAGATTGAAAAAGAGAAGAATGGTTGAAATAAAGTGTGAGCAACGAGAAAATGAAATGGGGTATCCAATGAGGCTTGATTGAAATAATAGGGTGTGAATTTTGAGAATCGAAAGTGTTATAGAAAAGGTGAAAGAATGAAATGCAGGCCATACTCCATGAAGGTACTAGTCACTAGGCCTAAATGACCATACCTTAACCCTCAGCCTCGATATGAACCTTGAAAGACGTTTGGGATCTTGATTGAGTTTAACATCGTGTTGATTGAAAAATAAGGGCAAGCGTACGGGAAAGATCTTGCATGTGTTTTCTTTTGAGAGGGTGAGAGTTGTTTGTGATTCCTACATTCTGATTTTTTTTTTGCTGATCTTTGTGTGAAGATGGAATCGTTTTTGTTGTGAGGTCATTCAAATACTCTTCTTGAGTCTAAACTTGTATTTGAAGTAAGCATTGAGATCTTGAGTCTACTTTATAATGGTTAGTCACAGTTTGAAAATTAGAGTGCACAATTGAACATTGCATGAGTAGTTTGACCCTCTTGTGTGCATTCATGTTTAGTCTTGAGTTGCACTGTTTGTAGACATCCTTGTTGAACTGATTGATCTTGAGTTTTACTTGAGGACAAGCAAAAGTTTAAGTTGGGGGGTGTTGATGAGTCTTAGATTTGGAATCATTTGGGATTTGTTTTCATGTTTTAATTGTCCTCAATCCCTTATTTATGATCTATACAGATGTTAAATTATTGATTTGCAGTAAAGAAGGCAAAAGAAAAAAGCAAGGACATTGTTGGGCAAAAAGGAGCGAAAAAGCTAAAGAAGTGGAAGAAAGGCAATCCTTGTGATCGCCAAGACACTTCGACGAACCGCCGAGTGGCTCTTTAGCTCGCCTAAAGCTCTAGCATGCCAGCCCTGGGGAAGAAGCCAACTTGGCGATGAAAATTAACATTCGGTGGACTGCCGAATGGATTGGCGACCTCGATCTTGATCGCCCAAAGTTACAGAAGTCTGAGGTTGAAGAGACAAGGCAAGAAGGCGATGGATGGTGACTATTGAGAAATAATATTCAGGGATTCCCTCCTTTGAGGGTGACGGCATTGAGAGATAATATTCTGGGCTTCAAAAGATTAGATGGTGAACAAATTCACGAAACGTGGTTACGGTTCCAGAAGTTGCTACTTCAATGTCCAACTCATGGACTCCCGAACAACGTTTCTTACAACATTTCTATCAGAGTCTAGATTCAGTCAACAAAGGTGTGGCTGATCTACTTGTCCAAGGAGGAATTATGCAGCAACCTTTTTAAATAACATCTACTCTCCTTGATGGAATGACTAAGATCAACCGTTTTTGGTACACTAGGGAAGATCAAGTGTCTCTTTTAAGTTTTAGGATGACAAAAGTACAAATTGAAAAGGACCAATAATAAGATCAAAACATGGACAAAATGATGAACAAAATGAATTTGTTGTCAAAACATGTCATGTGTGGTGGTTCTAAATCTGGGAATGCAGTTAGAGTTAGTGGGGTGAACCCCGATGATGCACACTTTGAGACTTTGTATAGTGGGAAGTGCATTTTCTGGCAAATCAAGGAGGAGGTTTCCATTCGAACTATCCAAGGCCAGGTGGGAACCAAGGTTGGAATAGAGAGCGTGATGAAGGTTGGAGAGACTGTGGGAATGGCGTGATCATGGTAGTATCTAGAAGGAGCGGGATGGCGAAAAGGATAGCTAGTTAGCGTTGAACTATTGCACTTATGATTGGTTTACTATTCACTCCTTTTTATGATCCCAAAAGGGCGAAAATATTAGAGACAGGGATATTGGAGACATGGGGAATTATTAATAGGAAGAATGTTGGTGAGCAAATGAAGTCAGGTGGATCTATCTGACATAGGGAAGTCACATTGAAAGTGTTTGTGTGGTTACGATGTGGCTGAAATGATTGCATAGTTTGTCATGATCATCAAAACTGGGGAAAATGTTATAATGTTGAAAAGATGATTTTGATGATTGAAAAACATGATGAAGGGATATAGTACCTACAACATTTTTTTGCCGATGTCAACAACCATATTATCAAGTGCACCTTGTCTATGCAGTGTGCTAGCGCAGTATGACATGGTGACAGCAGGAAAATAATGTCCTTGTACACCTCGACTAAGAAGAAGTGGTTAAGGTTTTTCCCTTTGTCCCTATATCATTGATAAGAAGAATTGACAAAGATCAAAACCTAGATTTTGCAACATTGAAGAATGTTGCTCTTGTCTCAAGCATACATTGTCTTAGCTCTCTTATCACGAAGGCCTACACCACAAGGGACCTGCTCTTATCATTGAAGTTGTTTTTTCATTCCTTGTTGTTGAGTCTTTTTTTGTGCTAATATTGTAAACCTACTCTTCTTAATGAAGCTTGTGTACGTATTGTGTCTTTTCTTTTCTTTTATATTCGAGTTGTTGGCTAGTGTTAGCCATAGTTTACATGGGGGAGGGATTAGGATTTTAATTCCTACATTGCATGAGTTAGTAATTTAAAAACTGGCTCGTGTTTAGTGAAAATATTGGTGAAATCCTACTTGGTAAGTCGTGATTTTTCCTTCCTTGAGCAAGATGATTTTTACGTTAACATCTAGCGTTCCTTTACTTTCTGCTATGTAGATTGTTCTGTTTTTGTTCTAAGTTGTTCTCAGTTAATGATCTGGTCCCTTGATCCAGGTTGATTCCTATGAGCTAAATATCACCTAACCAGTTGTAGCTTCTTTAAGTCAGTATTTTTTGTAAGTAAAGCCCAAAGTTACAGTTATTAATCATATAGTAAGAATATATGCAAGCTGGTCATTGATGAGTCCACAAATTGGACTCATTCAGGGCTATATTTTAGTAGAAATTGTGTCCTCAAATGCTTATTTTATCTCAATATCTGATGAAAACCCTTAAGTTTTAGGTATTTGAAGTTTTAAGGAAAGCATGGACACTACGTCACAAAAAGGAACGAAAAGGCTGAAAAGAACGAAGAAATGAAGGCATGAGGATCGCCGAGTCCACTTGGCGAGTCGCTGAAGGGTCTTACTTCACCTTTTGTTCTAGTGTGTTGAGCCCTGAAGAAAAGGATCAAGCCAGCAGAAAAAGGGAGCAGTCGGCGCATCGCCAAGCTGTTCCGCGAAGCAGTACCATGCCGCCCA
This sequence comes from Solanum lignicaule, assembly GCA_029582545.1. Classification (NCBI taxonomy): domain Eukaryota; kingdom Viridiplantae; phylum Streptophyta; class Magnoliopsida; order Solanales; family Solanaceae; genus Solanum; species Solanum lignicaule. The sequence continues at coordinate 4,069 of JAJOOF010000823.1, forward strand.
ATGACCCAGAGCATGACGAGGCTGAGGGCTGGTGCAAGACGGCGATGAACTACACCAAAGGGTGAATCGCCGAGTTGATCGGCGATTTCGACTAACGACGCTGAACGATCCGCTGCAGCACAAATCTATGAAAACTATAAATACTAGTTAGAGTTTTAGTTTTAGTATAAAACAATTATTATAATTTTCATATAGAATAGTTATTTTTGATAATTTTGCTCTAAGTTTGAGAGGGTTTTGAAGACTTGAAGAAAAAGAGGGTTTCATCTCCAAGGATTTGGATTTGGGTCTCTTGGATTCTTCATTCTTGTCCTGTAACAAGACTTAAATCTTCATACCCATTTGAATGCAAGCTCATTTAGGTATAAATTTCTATCTCTTGATGTGTGGCTAAAAACCCCAATTCTTGGGGTGTGATTTAGCTAATATGGGTTAAGATAATTGTTGGGTCTTGCTTGCTGATAGTTTAATCGTAGTTTAATTGTGATTTCGTTTAGTGGTTATGGATGAATTTAATGAATTTGTAGTTGCAAATACAAGTTTATTTATGTGTTTTCGAGTTGCTCGAGAGAGATGTCGTAAAACTAAGACCACTAGATTGATGGCTAGTGTGAGTGGGTCCACATGAGGTTCAGCTCGAGAGAGTGAACCCTAGTCCCAAGTCAACACACTCAGCTCGACAGAGTGAGTGCGTTAAGGTGTAGGCTGGTCTTCATGCGGGAAGTGGGTGTCCAAGAAGAATGCATTCGAAACGGGATAAGTTGCGAGAGAGAGAGCTTATCCCCCTTAAAGCTTAGCCTAGTCACAATTACTCTATGAATCTTCTATCAAAAGCATGTACCTGATAATCTAGCTTAATCCGTATTCCCGTCACATCCCAAGAATCCCCTCTCATTGATTAGAAACCCTTGTTTATTTTGATGTTTTACTTACTAGTGAAAAAACCCCCCATTGTTAATTGACACGTTTGTGTCCCCCTTTAATTTACAATGTTTTTACTCGTTAATATCTTTAGCTACGACTAGTTAGGACTACATTTTATTTTTCTATAAATTCGCAAAACCACTCTCTCGGGACAATCCCAACCCTTGGTTGGGTTACTAAACTATTGTACGATTGTGGACACTTGCATCGGAAGTTGTGTCTTGATTACGCAAACATTAGTCATGAATCAAATATACTAAACCCAAAGTTCCTTTTTTAGGAAAAGATGTTAAATAAAGTTAAAATTGATCCACATATGTTTGCTGTGAGATTGAAACACCGGGTTAGCGGTAAGATAGGTCTCACTAAAATTATGACACCACAAGAAAGACATGGAACAAGAAGAAAAGACCAATTTCTTTCAACAATAGACTAATCCATAGAATTTTATTGGTGGAAGCAGCAAGAGAGAGATATTCGGCCTCAGTATTAGAGAGCGAGAGATTTGTTGTTTGCGAGAACAACAAGAAACCAACGCTGAACAAAAGAAAATTTCAAAACCAATAGCAGAATTCCTATCATCTATACTTCCTCCCAAATCGGCATCACAATATCCTTGTAATTGGTGAGATTTATGGTTTGGAAGGAAAATACTATGAGAAGAAGACGATTTCAGATATAGCAAGATTTGCTTAACTTCTGACCAATATTTCTCCGTCGGACTATGCATGAACCAACAAACATTATTAACGGAGAGGGAGATATAAATTCTAGAGAAAATGAGATATTGTAAGCCGCCGACAAAACTTTGATAAAGGCTTTCATAAAGAAATTGAGTATTGTCACTGGTGTGCTACTTGTTACTCGGGCACATGAGAGTAGAAATATCACTGCAAGTTTAGATGTTACTATATTCCAAGAGATCATGTGTTTATTTAGACTGGTGTAATAACAATCAATTATATGTCCATGCAGCTTCAATACCCAATGATTAATTAAGCTTGCTCAAGTTGCGCTAGGAGAAGGGAATTTCTAAGTGTTGAAGCAATATGAAACTAGATATATAGACAAGCCCAATACTATAATGTCATCAACATAGATAAAACAAAATAGATTTTTTGCACCCATGAATCTAACGAAGAGTGAGGAATTTATTTTAGAGCCTTGGAAATAAAGCTCCTACAAGGTATAAACCAGACATTTATTTCATAGTCGAATAGCCTATTTAAAGCCATAAATAGAACTATCTAGCTTGCATCTATAATTAGGGTGATTAGGGTCAACAAAACCTGGCGGTTGAACAATGTATACATCCTCCTATAGCTTACCATGCAAGAACGCACTAAATATATCTAGTTGATTAACAATCCATCCTTGTGACATGACAATAGAAAGCAATACTCAAACAGTTGTAGGTTTGACAACAGGACTGAGAGTATCATCAAAGTCAATTCAAGGGCATTGATGGAAACCCTTGGAAAATAATCTAGACTTATGTCGGTCAATGGAGTGATCTAGATTTTTCTTCGTCTTGAAAATTCATTTACAACCAATTACATTCGCAGCTTGATGAGGTGGAACCAACTTCCATGTACCAGTTGTTATGAGATCATTATATCTTGCGGACATAGCAGATCATCTCCATTGAGGAATTTTAATAGCATGAGTATAACAAGTGGGGTCAAGACCAAGGATAGAGGAGCTAAAGAAAGACCAGATACGTTTGGGCTTAAGATTTCCTTTATGCACTCATGTAAGCATTTGATGACTGCGAATGGGTGTGACTAAATCCAATGAAGTAGCACCATTAGAATTAGAGTCACCTGGATAGTCATAAACAACAACACCAATCAAAATGCAAAGGTATTGAACTTCTGTATAATGTTAGAAAGTACCAAGTGAAATAGGAGAAGCATGTGATGGAGATGATGCAAGAGAAAAGTGCTGAGAGGATGGCGGATGAGTTGAGGTTGATTCTTGGCTTACTAGTAGTTGAGGTTGGGACATTGGTGGATGCATGGGTGTAGCTAGACCCATATGAGCAGTAGTAACAACAACAAATAGGTTTGTGTCAGGCTTAGTGGATGCAGCACATACACCATTGACTTCTTGACTATGGAACACTTATTCATCAAATAACACATGACATGAAACAAAAAAAATTGTTATGGACATGATTATAACACTTGTAGCCTTTCTGAGTGAAAGTACAACCAAAAAAGACACAGGGAGTGGAACGATGACATAATTTATTTTGTGAATGATGACGAAGCCAATGGTAGCACAAGGAACCAAAAATACGTAGTTGATTATAATCATGATTTTCACCAAGGAAAATTTCATATGGACTTTGATGATTTAATGGAGGAGTGGTAGAAGATTAATTGAAAAAACAGTTGTTCCAAAAGCATTTGTCCAAAAATTAGAACGAACATGTGAGTTAAGAAGAAGTGCACAGTCAGTTTCAGTGACATGCCTATAATTTCTTTTTGCACACCCATTTTTTAAAGGAGTTTATGGATAGGAAACATGTTGTGTGACTCCATGTGTGTGCACATAGGAAGTCAAGGCTTGAAACCACCTCCCCAGTATACTTGAAATCGTTTAATGGAGCAACCGAAAAATTTCTTAGCCAATAAATAAAATTGATGAAAAATATCAAGAACATTAGATTTATTCTCAACAATATATATCCAAGAGTATTTGCTAAAGTGATAAAAAAAATTATATAGAACAATAACGAAAACCATCACTTGAGATTTCCTAGGCTTAACCCCAAATATCATAACAAATCAAATCTAAAGGACCACAAGCATTATATCAAACAGTGAGAAAGGAAAATTATTAATTTAACTCTTTACACAGCTTGACACAATTAACTACGACAATTGCAAGAGCTATGAAAACCTAAACTATTATTAGAGACTAAGAGATGAACTATAGAAGGAGAACCCAATTATGATAAAATGGATTTAATTGGTTTTCACGAATAAATCTTTCTGGAATTAGTTGAGAACCATCAAGAATGAATGAAAAATATTGGAACAAAAAAATTGAAAAAGAATTACAATAAAGTGTAATATCAATTGTTTAATATTGCCTTTTCAAAATAGGCTCATTGGCAAGGGAATATATGCCTTAGAACCTCGATGACAACACTAAAGTGTACATTAAGTGAGGTGAAGTGCTCATCACATTTTGAGTGTCACTTTACAGATTAAGAACTCTTAAAGCGAGCCTTAGACAACACTGCATGTTTAATATATTCAATGCAAGTTACAGGGATATGTAGCACAAATTGTTAGTTGTCTAAGATTAGAAGTTGTAATTCTATGGAAGCTTCTTACAATCAGGTTCATTTGGCTGAAAAAGGTTTAGGTAAAATCAGTTTGTAAGAAAGCGCGGACTGTGTACAATCTATGAAATATGGAATATGTACCATTTTTCAAGCCAGAAAAACAAATAACTAAGAACAATATGCTAAAACATTGCAAAGTTACAAATATGTTTAAAAGCCCTTTCTCTTGACAGTATACAAAATCAAAATGCAAGTTTACTTCCACAACTCTCCTTCTATTATAGTGATCTGAAATAGTATCGGTAAAATAAAAGATTAAGAGGTAAAATATATTGAGATCAAGGCCTCTGTGATCAATTCATGTACTTTGACACTATCCATAGAAGCAAATGTATATCCCTACGAAAGGCACAAAACATGTGTCAAATGGTATTATGTGGCATTACACTTTAACATATAGATGCATATGCAATCCCTGTAGGCTATACGTGGCTATAGCAACTTTAGAAGAATAAGTATGAAAACTAAGCAGCATATTTGGCTAAAAGTGTAGAATTTCAGCACAAACATTTTAGATTAGCTAAGAGAAAAACTGAATCATATATAACGTTATTGTCAGCAAGATGCAGGTTTTGGAGTAATCAGAGAAACCGCACAAAGTCTAGGTTTTTTTTCTAGAACTGAAGAAAAGTTGAGGAAATAAAAACAGAACTTGGCAAATTGATCAGAATTGCAGCTAAGTAATCACTTATGTGTGATATATATGGAAATAATATAAACACTTCAAGGTACTTACCAATTAATTCAAAAAATGAAAAGGCAGATCATTCACAACTCATACATAGTGCATTAAATTACAACAAAAGAACAAAATACATAGTAACATATTGTCGTTTCATTTCATATTCGAGGAACGGAAAGAAACTCAACCAACTAAATATTGTGATAATTGTTGTTACATTTTTGTGTATCAATTAAGAATAATTAATATAGTTTTTGAACATTTGAATTTGAATCTTCCCACTTTTAGAAAACTATAGATAGATAATACCAGCCAACATTGATATTCATATCTATAGCAATATGCCTTGAGAATTACACAATCAAGAAGGTAGCAACATAAAATGTTATTTCAGTGTTTTGAGCAATTAGATAATTACGGCAGTCCATTGTGAGATTAATTAACTCATGATTCAAAGAAGAGTCAAAACATCAAGAAACAGGACAGAAGAATTACCATCACAAAACTCTATAGGACAAGAAAACTATTATTTATATGACTCGATGAGGAAAAGAAACCATTCATAAAACTCTATGGTCCTATAGAACTAAATACAAGGAATAAATAAATACGATGGAAACTGAATAAGAAACCAATACCTGAGTACGACATCATCTCAGAATATTGTATCAAGCAATATAGTCACTACCCTCAGTTTCCCTGCCAATCATAGGAGAGACAAGACTCTCCATGAAAGTTCTAATTCTTATAAACTTAGAAGTTTTTCCATGAACATTCATCTCTCTCTGTTGTTCCTTTTTCTTATTGTAGATAATCAACTTCGCTTTCCCAGTCGCAGCTAATATGATGTCATCATCACTCATTAAACACATGGATGTGGGACAAAAAGGGGAAGTGTTTTTTACAACACTAAATTTGGTCCACGACTCCACAACCCCATATTCTTTCATCATATAAACATCAATTTCATTTTCATTTATTCTATTTCCCAATACACAAAGATACCCTTTAAGAGCCACAATTCCATAAAAGCGCAAAAGAGAAGTAGTAGTAATGGTAGGTATAGGCACCTCGAAGAATTTCTCATCAGTTAGATTAACAACAATAATTACAGATAGAGAACAATAATATTTACCAGCCAGCCAAGGCAAAGCCCCATTTAGGAAAACCCTAAAACCGTGAATAGGAATTGTACCATTATGAGATATACTCTCACGTCTCCTCCAAAAATCCATTCTCGCGGAGTAGACATCCACAAATGTACAAAAAAGGTCACCTTCAAGTACACCTCTATAACAAGAAAGAGTAATAACCTTATAATTATCACTAGCAAAATCTTACCCAAGGGCATGCGCGGTAGAGGTACCACACTTTGGAAGAGCCAGAGGAGAGTTTGGAATTCTACGGTATTCTAAGGTTGTGGGGTTGATTAAAAATGCAACATCTTCCTCATTCAACACCAATACCAAGCCATTACATGAACCAACAATTTTCTTCCATTTTCCCTGAAAACTAAGCTCGGTTGAAATTGCATCAATTCCATTTTGGGGGTTAGGGTTAATATGAAGAGAGTGAAGAGATTGAGAAACATCAGAGATAAGAATGAGCTTAAATTTTTCATGTTTGTTGGATTGATAATTGAGGTAAGCTTTTATGAATTTCGGGTTTGAAAGAAAAGAGCACCACTGCTTGGAAACGCAATGGAATTGACCTACCGATTTTATAGGCATCTGAGAGACTATCTCTTCAATCATTTCATCAGACAACTTTCTGCTCATCGCCATTTTTGGGGATTTTGGTTTTAAGGGTAATTTCTTGAGCAAGTTTTTCAAAATTTTATCTTTTCATGTTATCTTTAAAAGTTACTCGGACTGAAATATGTTGGGGCTATATTTGGATCATAACTTAATGGGGAACTTACAGAATCCCATAAGTTTAGAAGTTAGTTACATAGATTTTGGTGTATCAAGATACATCCAGATACATGTATCTCGGGATATATGAGGCCCAAATTAGGTATAATTTATTCTAGATACACTACATCCAAGTAGATTCGAATGTATCTGGTATACATAGAAAAATCTTAGTCACCTCCCGCACATTTCTCTCATCTCGCTTGCCACTTTCCTATGTATTTGGCTTACATGTGAATCACACCAGATAAATGTATCTTAGTGTGTATCTAGTGTGATTCACATGTATCTAGCATACATGACTATCTCACTCGCCTTCTGCCCTATCAAGCTCGCCTCTCTCCCAATCAGTACTTTTGAAACAAGTTTTTATAAAATTTCCAAATACAAAAGTACAATTAGAAATTGTTTGATGAGAACTTCAAGTGCAAATAATTTTACTTACAAATTCTTAACCTTTTTTTCTAGGTAAAAATCATGTTTAAACATGATCCGACTAATTCTTATCGAACTTCAATTTGCAGCAGGTTTTTCTTCAACTTTAACAAAAATATATTGTCCAAATACGTTAAGATGTGTTGGATAAACTAATCAACTACATTTACTTTTGCACAAAATTTTAATATCACTAATTTCTCGATGAATAATAGACTGTATGGGGTAAAATCGGACTCGGCTAGATGTCCAAATAACGTAGAAACATGTAGAAATTATAATTTTGGGACCACATTTATCCAACATGGCCCCTCTAGTTTTGATGAAAAATTATAGATTTGTAAGTGCTTTTTTATTGTACCTTCAACAATTTCAGTAGAGAAAACTTGCTTGAATACCCAAGTAACGTTTGTTATTTAATCTGTAATAACAAATACTTAATTTGAAAAATATGAAACAAAACCGACTCTAAATAAAAGTAATATCTTAAACTACAAAAGATATGTCTATTAACATAGATTTGTTGTCCTTCATGTCTCAAGATTTGTTGTCCTTCATGTCTCAAGTCATTGCTGACCGTTTGAGTTATTTAGGTTAGACTCATTTTTAATTTTTAATGTTCGAGAATATTTCTTTAACATGAGTCTAGAATCTAACATTTTTATCTACTTGTACTTTCCTAATGCAACAATTATACATACATATTTCTGAGCAAGTTGTAAAGTTGCATTGATGAAGCATCTAGAAGGGCCTTCGGAGCATCAGTTAATTGAAGAATGAATTTCTAAAAGGGTCAACAATATTATTTTGTTGTTGTTCCAAATTTATTTTTCTCCTTCTATAAATTTTGTTCGAGTAACAAACAGTGGCGGATCCAGGATTTTAAGATTATGGGTGCTCACTTTTTAATATAAATGTATAATTATTTTAATTATCGTGAAAATAAAAGGCTTATTATTAGAAATAAGACTTTTAGTCATAAGTTACCGAGCGAACTACGATTAATATAAATTTTTTCTTTTTTAAAAAAAAGCTTCTAGTAGTATGATTCTCGACGAACTTTCATATTTTGAAGATATTGAATAATTGTATCATATCATTGCATGTTGACATCTACAAATATTTACATTCTGGAGTTTTTAAGAACTTAAGTATTTTGTGGTAATAAATGAGATATAGGAAATTCAAAAGTGAAAAAATAAACTAAAAAAGAGAAGTTAAGATTGAAATGTTAGCGGAAAAATGGGCGAAGATTGAAAAAAAGAAAAAAGAAGAGAAAATGTTTAGTAATATATGAAAGGAGTTAAGTAACAAACCTAAAAAGAATTGCTTCCCCCGAGATTCGAACTCTCGTTATCTCGGGTGCTGAGCGCTGTATATTCAGCTTCAGAACCAAAGCGGCTAAAGCACTTTAGTGTTTGTGGGTGCTCAACTGTTTTATATCTTAATTTTTAAATATTTTATGTATAACTTTATACATTATGCGTTGAGATTAGTGGGTGCTCGAGCACCCAAAACCTACAACGTAGGTCCGCCCCTGGTAACAAAGTAACAATAACAAAAAGTGGTGAAGGTTTGACCTCAGACAAGTAGATTGTCTCTAAAAAAATTTATTTATGTTGTTGTTGTGTACATTTTTTAACGGTCTTAACTTATTTATAACTAATATTAATTATCGAAAACTTTCACATATTTTCTTTTTCAGAGGGAGTTATTCTAACCATAAAATAATCAGATTTTATATTTTTCATGTAAAAAAAATAAATAGAAAAAGTGATGTTTAATTGCTACATTAGATCACTCAATTTTAACAAGACAATTATATCACCAAACATATATTATGATAAATTATGTAAAAGATAAAAATGATTAGATATCAAGATATTTTTAATCATTAATTATATATTTACAATTTCTGAGATATGTGACAATGTCAAATCATTTATTTCTGTTGAAATGTTCTAAAAACCTACTAAAATTTACTTTTTTTTTTCTTATATAGGTCGATTATTGAAAAGGTTGTTCAACAGATTAGAAAATTTATTTATGCCCGCGCGAAGCGCGGGTAAATTACCTAGTGCTAGAATAAAAAAACAAAGTAAAAATAGTGGAATTTGAAAGAGATGCAGACGACTGTACTAAGAACAAAAAAGAAGTATAACTAACTAAACCTAGTTGAACCCCATAAGCCTAGAAAATACACTTTATACATAAGTTTATGTAAAACCTGAACAAACCCCCATTAGCCTAATGGGTACACAAAATAGCTATAACTACTAAGAATGGTTTTGGGACAAACCTCTTGATTTCTGATGCTCAATTTTCACTTGTTTACAATTAGGACATTTATCCACAAACTCTGCAATATCCTTCTTCATCCCACTCCACCAATAGATATTGCAAGTCACGGTACATCTTGTTGGCTCCCAAGAGAATAGAATATCGAGAACTATGGGCTTCTGACAAGATCTGTTCCCTCAAGTCATCCACATTAGGAACACACAAACGACCTTGATATCTAAGCACTCCATCTCCTCCTTGGAGAAAGCCTCTACGGACTTTTTAAGCACCGCTTCCCTCAATTCAACAAAAAATGGATCCTGACCTTGCTTGGCTTTCACATCCGCCACAAAGGACGATTGTGAACCATTGTGAACCATGACACCACCCTTGATAGAGTCTACTATCTGAACACCCAAACGGGCCAATCTATGAACTTCTCGAATCAACTGCTTCTTAGCCTCTTCAATATGACCAACACTACCCATAGATAGTCGACTAAGAGAATCCGCCACCACATTTACTTTATCGAGGTGATAGAGAACACTCATATCATAATCCTTCAATAACTCAAGCCACCTTCTTTGGCAAAGATTTAGGTCCTTCTGACTAAACAAATATTGTAAACTCTTATGGTTGATGAAAACATCGACATGAATACCATACAAATAGTGCCTCCAAATCTTTAAGGCAAAAACAACTGCCGCTAGTTCAAGGTCATGGGCAGGACAATTCTTCTCATGAATCATAAGTTGCCTTGAAGCATAGGCAATAACTTTCCCATTTTGCATAAGCACACATCCTAGCCCAATTCTTAAGGCATCACAATAAACCACAAAACCATCCGTCCATTCCGGTAAAGTCAACATAGGAGCAGAAGTAAGTCTATCTTTCAATTCTTGAAAGCTCTTCTCACATGCTTTGAACCATATGAACTTAGCCTCCTTTTGAGTCAAAGCCGTCAAATGAGAGGCAATCGAAGAAAACCCCTCAACAAACCTTTTGTAGTAACCAGCTAAACTTAAGAAACTTCTAATATCCGAAGGGGAAATATGTCTAGGCCAACTCTTGACCGCATCCGTCTTCTTAGGATCTACCTCAATACCCTTACTTGAACCAATATGACCTAGAAAACCCACAGACCTTAACCAAAATTCATATTTGCTAAACTTTGCAAAAAGTTATCGGTCCTTGAGAATTTGCAACACGATCCTCAAATGATCAATGTGATCATCCTCACTGCTTGAGTAAATTAATATATCATCAATGAACACAATCACAAACATGTCAAGGTATTGTCTAAACACTCTATTAATTAAATCCATAAACGTCGCTGAAGCATTAGTCAACCCAAATGACATTACCAAAAACTCATAATGACCATGCCAAGTTTTAAAAGTCGTCTTCGGAATATCACCTTCTTTCACCCCTAATTTGTGATAACCCAACCGAAGATCAATCTTAGAGAAGTAACTCGCTCCCTGAAGTTGGTGAAACAAATCATCTATCCTTGGAAGAGGATACTTATTCTTAATGGTCACATTGTTCAACTAGCGATAGTCAATGCACATATGAATATAACCATCCTTCTTTTTAACAAACAAAACTGGAGCACCCCATGGACAGATACTTGATCGGATGAAACCCTTATCCAAAAAATCTTTCAATTGTTCTTTAAACCCTTTTAGTTCTGCCGGAGCCATAGAGTAAGGAGGAATAGAAATAGGTTGTGTATCTGGGAGAAGGTCAATACCGAAGTCTATTTCCCTTTTGGGAGGAATACCGGGTAAATCATCAGTGAAGACTTCCAGAAACTCATGAACAACGGAGATCGACTCAAGAATAGGGGTTTTGGAATCTACATCCCTCACCCTAACTAGATGGTACTTGAAACCCTTAGAAATCATCTTTGTAGCTTTAAGACAAGAGACAAACTGACCATTAGGCATAAAATTTTCCCTTTTCAACTCTAGGATAGGCTCATTCGGAAACTGAAACTTGACTACACAGGTTCTACAATCAATAGAAGCATAACAAGAGTGCAACCAATCCATACCAAGGATAACATAAAAATCTAGCATATCAAGCTCTGCCAAATCAAGAAGAGTAACTCTATGGGACAAGGAGATAAAACCTATTTTTCTATAGAACCCTCTTTGCCACAATAGAATCACCAATAAGAGTAGACACATAAAAAGGTTCTAACAACAAATCTAGAAGAACATCAAACCTCATAGCCACATATGGCATCACAAAAGACAAGGTAGCACCAGGATCAAGTAAAGCATAACCATCAAGTTGGGAAACTTTCAACATACCGGTAACCACATAGGGAGAACCCTCTTGTTGACCACGAGTCTGAAGTGCATAAAACCTATTTTGCTTAGGAGCATTCGAAATCGAACCACGTGGACCGAATAAAGGGTAGGGTTGCCCTACAAAGACAATCTCTTTCATTCTTAGCAACAGAAGGACAATCTCTTTATCTCGTGGTCCATCTTACCACAACCAAAACAAGCATTGGTACCCGCTAGACATTTGCCCTCATGCTTTCTTCCACACTTAGCACAAGTAGGCAATAGAGAACAAATACCATTCCCTCCTTGAGGCTTAGGGTTAGACACCCTATTTTTGTTGGATCATGGAGGACCGTTAGAAGAACCTTGACCGGAAAACCTTGGTCGAAACCTTGAACAACCACGTCCACCGGACCTAGAGTATCAAGAGTTACCATAATCAATTCTTGCCCTCTTTAGTTCCCTAGACTTCTTCTTAAGTTTTTCGTCCTCAATTTGTTGAACATGAACCATAAGGCAAGAAATATCCATGTCATGGACATGCATAGCGGTACAACATTCTTTCATAACCAATTCAGACACTCCTAAAATGAATTTGCTCATTCTAGCCCTAGAGTCTGCCACTATAGATGGAGCATACCATGACAACTATGTGAACCTCAATGCATCTTCTTTCACACTCATGTTCCCTTGTTGAAAATTGATAAAATCAAGCACCTAGGCTTCAATCATCTCAAGAGGAAAGAACTTATCAAGGAAAGCAGACTTGAACTTTTACCAATCAAGAGGACCTGCATTTTCCGGCATTGCTTCCTTCCATTGGTTGAACCAAATTTGAGAAACACTCTTAAGTTAATAAGTGGCTAATTCCGCCTTTCCTTCGGTATCACTCCCATAAAAGCCAAAGCCTTGTAAACCTAATCAATGAACTCTTGAGGTTCTTCCTCAACCTTAGAACCATAGAATTCCAGAGGATTTATCCTAGTGAAGTCTTTTACTCTAGATGCCGCTATACCCACCTTTGGATTCATGGGGACCACAACCTCCCTATTGGCTTGGGCTGTCACGGCTTGAGCCAACACTTGAAAAGCAATCCTAAACTCCGTATTAGTCACTTACTCAACTAAAGGGTCAACCGGAGCTTGAAGAGCCTGAGGGGGAGGTTCTTGACTTGCATTCTCTCCCTCATTCCTTCTAGCAAAAGCTCTTCGAGTAGTCATATTATGTAGACCATCATGTAAGGATTAGGAGGGCAACATTATAGAGTCAAACCCTATCAACCGACTTAGAGTAAAGAAAGAAGTGAAGTTTCTTAAGCATTTTGTAGCCTCTCATTCATAAATGTGTCGCGCTTCACACTTATCAACAAAACTCTAATTGACGTGGTTCTTGAGATATCCTAGAACCATTCTAAACCTAGTGCTCTCATTACCAAGTTTGTCACGACCCAGGGGTACCCCCTAGATGTAACATGGCGTACAAGACCCCGAGAGGCCTCATTCAAGCCACTTAGCTTTTATCGTCAAAATAATAGAAATTCACAAGAAATTAAAACATTTCAATACAATCAATTTTTTTATTTCAAAAGCGGAAGACTAATACACTTGTCTCAAAAACCATGTAGTACAATAAAATCTTGAGACACAAACCATTCAACAATGTTCAAAAACTAAAACAAAAGAACATAGGGAAAGCAGTTTCCAAATCCTCGAATGCGATGAGGACTCACCCATCTTCAACCTTGCCTCTACTATAGATCCTAGCCACGGCGATGAGAATCGAGATTGCCGGACTCTACATTTGGATAAGAAATGTAGGCAAGAGTATGTGTTAGTTCAATAATGTACTAAATATGATAACTTGCATAAATATAACATAAAACATAAGCATTAGACAACATAAGTCATAAAGCATAATCAATGCACATAATAGATTATCATAACATGTGAGGAGTACTTCTTGAAGTAACCTCAATTCATCCTTAGTCAAGACTTGGGTAACCACCTCTAATCTTACTCATCATGGAAGGCAACTCAATCACCAATCCAAGCTAATCATCCATCATAACATTTTACATCTTATAGCTTACTTTTAAAGACATGGGGAATCGCCACTTGACTAGCTACAAAGGATCATGGATACTCTCCTCTTGTCCTTACTAAAAAGGATCATGGGTATTCGCCTCTTGTCCTTACTATAAAGGATCATGGGTACTCGCCTCTTATCCTTCTTACTTTGGAATCATGGGTAATTGCCCCTTGTCCAATTCATGGGTAGTCGCCTCTTGTCTAACTTACATTTATAGGAACGTGGGTAGTCACCTCTTGTTCAACTCCATAGAATAAGAATAATTGCCTCTTATTCTAAGCTAAGGGATATGGGCAATCACCTTATATCATTCACATTTATAGGTCATGGGTGATCGCCTCTAGCCTCATCAATTTCATAGTCTTTTAACTTAGATTTATAGGTGAGAAATCATTTCAACCTAGAATCATTCTATATGAGAAAGCCTTTGACATTCATACATAAAGGAATCATGTGGAAAATCCCTTCCACAATAATCACCTCAACCATTAACAATTAATCACATAAGCTTCACTCTCAAAGCTATTATTATCATAAATCATCACATATGCTTCAATCTCAAAGAAATTCATAATGTACCTTAAAAGTCCTATAAGAATACATCTAAATCTATAATTTCTCCTTTCATAGCATAAAACCAATTTACATCAATTCCTACTTGGAAACATGGGTTAGGAATGAGTACATAGAAATTCATTATAAAAGAATAGAATCCTCTCAATTGATGCATAATCAATCATGATTCACTCAATTGAATCAATATTCACAAAGACCCAAAACTGAAAAGAAAATCCTAACTAAAATTAGGGAATTCTACTTTTCAATTGGGAGAACTTAGGGGCTCCATAGATGCAAGGATTCCATGGATTAAAAACTATCATACCTTGCTATCAAATCCCACAAATGATTAAAGAAGGGAGATTTATCCTTGAGCACTAGCTTCCACCCTTCTTCAAGTTCTAGAGAGAAAAATATTTTTTAGAGGAAGAACCCAATTTCTCTTGATGAATTTAAGAGAATGACTTGAATGGGTAAGTTTTGGGGTTAACATCCCTTATATAAGGGTTTTAGGCATGGGTAAAACAACATAGTACTAGGCTAAACTAATTAGTAAAAGACCCAAGTGCCCCTAAAAATAATTGCTGACCTATGACCTATGGAGCCTGATTGACAGACCGTGGTTTGATCGTCTGTCCGTCCTGTACGTCTGTCGACTGGTAACGCTCAACTACACTTCATCCAATTCTAAGTTTAGGCCGTCGCAATCAAGTATAGACCCAACGAAGAGTTATGGTCGATCCCAGAGGGAGTGATACATAATAGAATTCAGTTATGAAGTAAAGAAAGTGGTCTAGTAGTTTGTAGAAGTAAACATTATCAAAACAACTTAAAGTATGTTCCAGGGGTTGACAACAAAAGTTAGATGAGGGGTTTAGAGTGAAAAAATAACAATTACAAAAATAGGGTAGTAATCAAGTTGAGATTGATTCTCCGGGATGTGATCGATTAATTGATAATTTCGTTAAATGGGTGAATAAAATTTACTAAGAGATATTGAATATTAGTGGGTAGGCTAGGCTTTAACTGTGATACCCATCTCTCGATCAACTAACATGATTCATGCGAGTTCTCTCGAACCATGACAAGCATAACACTATGATCAGCCCAAGACCTTAATTAATCTACTCTCTCGAGCTAGATTGGTAGGATCAAATTTAGATTCACTCTCTTGAGTTGAATCAACGATAACCCAATCACTACAATCATCAATAAATAGTATTAATTCTAAAACATCTTTGTTAAGCAAGCCTAGAATACCAAGTTAGACTTGCATTTGAAACTACAATTCATAGATTAAAACACAACTATCAATCAAACCCACTTCAAATCAACATTGAAATCAGTAAATCAAAACACCATAAGCTAATTAGAGCAATTAATCACATAATCACACCCCAAAGAATGGGGGTTTTAGCCACACATCATAAAAAGTAAGAAAGTATTACCAACTCAATTCTCCATCACCTGGGTTACAAAATTCAATTCTTCACAATGCTTGGAATCAATTAGAAATCAAAACCCAATTCAAAATTCTACTAAAAACTACTAGGAACAAGGTTTGGATATAAAACTCAGAGTTAGAATGTGTCTAAACTTTTGGAATGGGAAGACTCCCTCAAAACTCTTTCAAAAATCACATTTGAACTCTTCCAAATTTTCAGCCTTTGGACCAATCAGCATAATTAGTCGAGCATCGCCGACCAGGTCGGCGATGCGCCAAGTGTCTCTCTTCATCACCGTCCTGACTTGCCACTTCACCATTCCACTTCTGTAACTTTAGGCGATCAGGGTTCTTGTCCGCCGATCCATTTGGCGTTTCGCCAAAATGCCATTTTCATCGCCAAGTTGGTTGTTTCCCAGGGCTGGCATGCTGGAACTTTTGGCGAGCAGAAGGACCATTCGGCGGTTCTCTGAGTGGTCTTGGTGATCATTAGACTTGCCCTTCTTCAACATTTTCAGTTTTTTCGCTCATTTTTTGCTCGATATTGTCCTTGTCTTGCTTTTTTTCCTTAATTGCCCAAATAAACACTTTAACAGCAGTTTAGAGCATAAATTGGGCATCGAGAACAATAAAACTTATGAAAATAAAACCCCAAATGAGTCGAAATCCTCGGCTCATCAACACCCCTGACTTCAACTTTTGCTTGTCCTCAAGTAAACCTCAAGATGAATCAGTTCAACAGAGATATCTACAAGCAGTGCTACTTAAGACTCAACATGAATGCATATGAGTTTCAATATGCCCATGCAATGTTCAAATGTGCACTACAAGTTTCAAACAAGGACTAGCCAACATTAAATAGAATTCAAGTTCACAATGCTATCTTCAAATGCAAGTTCAAGCTCAACAAAAGTATTTGAATGCCCTCACAACAAGAATGCTTCCATACTCACACAAAGATCATCAAGTTTTCAGAATGTAGGAATCAAAAGCAACTCTCACACTCTCAAAGATAAACACATGCATGATTTTTCCCCATAGGCTTTCCCGTATTTTCTAATCAATATGATATTAAGCTCAATCAAGATCACAAAGGTCTTTCAAGGCTTGTAACAAGGCTGAGGTTAAAGTTATGATCCTTTTTGCTTAGTGACTTCTACCTTCATGAAGCATGGCCTACATATCATTCTTTTCCCTTTCTTTCATTTTTTTCAATATTCACAATCCACCCTATGTCTTTTTAAGCAGGATTCATTGGATACCCCATTCCTTTTGGTCATTGCATATACTTTATTTCAACACCTCTTTTCTTTTTCGATTTCTTCTTCCTTTACTTTTCCCTCCCTTTATTTTTTACATGGAGGGGTTTCATCTTTTTCAACATGATCCCTCAAGAGTGAAATTTTCAAACTTCTTGACTTTCCTCCTTTTTCACCACACCCCCAATTTAGGCTTTTAGCCTACGTTAGCTATTCACAACAACCAATGCTTCATGAAGATTTTAAGTGAGACAGAAAGGGGTCAAAAGTATTCAAGGTTCATCCAAATAAAAGGACAGGCTCAAACGGTGCCAAGCAACGTTCACACTCACACAAGGTGGTCACAAAGAGGTATAATGGCAATTATGGTTTACTCTCTACAAATGGTGCCTAAGATCATCTCTATCATTCGCCTACATTAGTCGATTGGAAAAGCGGGGTAAGTTTTAGGTATTATCAAACACACATTTTAAGACAACCTCACCACACAGTACATTCAACACAATCATCAAATACGACTCTACAATTTTAGCTAGCGTGCAACAATCATCACAAGATTAATTTCAACAACCGGGCAGTCACAATGAGATTCTAAGAGTTCACAGATGACTTAGGCAACTCAAGTTTGCCTCATCGGAATCGCACACGCATATTATTCCATTAAGAGCACTATGAAAGTCATCGGTATTGATCACAACTGGTACTCAAATTTGCAAGAGAATATCCACATTTACACGCATCAAGAGGTGGCAAAGCCAATATTAATATTAAAACCAATTGCTCAAAATTAACACAACACCTATGAATCAAAAACCATTATATATGAACAAGATCAAACATTCACACATACAAAACAATAATATTCAAAAGACAACCCAAAGAGGTAGGTATAAAAGTACCTCACCCCACCAAACAAACTAAGCAATTGTCCTCAAATGCGAAAGAAAGAAAGTAAGAAAAAAATTTAAACATAAAACTGAGAAAGAGTCAAAATCCTCCTGTCAGGCTAGGCCTGAGGTGAACTCTGCATGTCAGTGACTCCCTAAGTCTGGGCATCAGTGCCCGGCTCAAAAACATCTTTCGCTCCACTAGTGCCCACAATCGACGTATCTCTCAAAGATGCCTCTACAACTATCTGTACCATGGCTCTCTCGAGGTCCTCAAAATCATCATAAGCCGCTATCACACGAACACCCAATGCCTCATCATCGGTCTCTACTTCTGACTTAATGGCCGTATCATTCCTAGCAACATCTCTGATCGTAGTAGCCTGAGGAATTTCAGAATTGGCTGGTACATCTGCGCTCGAAACCTCAGGGAGGTCTACAGTGCCAAATCGTAACGAAAGATTGGTGGATTTAAGCTTATCGGCATATCGCCGCATCCCAACAATATCGGCCTTCAAGGCCGTCACACCCGCGGAGGCACCCTCTCCCTGCTCACAAACCTCAACTCTCACAATGAGGGAATCTAGTGCAAATCCATAAGCGTCGATCATCTCCTATTGTCTACTCAACTCAACCCTGATCGGAGCTAGATAAGTTGCAATGGCCCTCTCAATCATCTTAGGGACAAAAACCTCTACCAGAGAATATTGGTCCAGGTGGACCATCTTGTATAGCATAGACTGGGTCAATGGAGGAGGGGAAGAAGCAACAACAGTGGGATGAGTAGTAGTAGACCCAGAAGGAAAAGAAGTGGAGGTGCTAGGGGTACCCATAGGCTCATCGGCTTGAGAAGGAATGATTACTCTGTCGGCAACATTTCCGCATCAACCACCGAGGAAGTATCCATCGGTGGAGATCTCTTCCTCTTCGCCTCGTCTTTGGTGTACTCGTTCTCTATCCTCCGGATGTCAGTAGAGGAAGTTGGAGTCACTTCCACATCTATCTTCTCAATCACTGGCACCCGAGCTCGTCTACACAACTCTGTGATCAAGACTGGGAATGGGAGAGAGGTCTGGCTTTTCTGGGCCCTCATAACCATCACTGGCTCAACGATCAGGCCCAGATTTAGTCTATCTGAATCCATTGTATAGCCTAATAGAGCAGCCTTTGGATGCCTGAGTATTGAATCGTTCTGCGATAACATCAATATACTACTGATTAAGCCAAACCAGTACCAGGCGGCCACGTATAGGTCCTTCTTCTCTATCGGGACCCCTGCTTCTATCCACTATGGAGTGACATCTGAGATCAACGGAGCCAACCAACCTTTCAAGTCATCTAGGGTCAACTTCTAGATCTGATCAACTAGGTGGTGGATCACGTTCACTGTACAACCCAACACCTCATTAATGTCAGTGTTGCTACATTTCACTTTTTGGCCCCGCACCACTACATGGTCAATCAACTTGAATGAGTTGGCCTTCTTCTTCCCTTTTGGTAGCAGCTTTCCATATTCCGCATAGAACTCCCGGACCCAAGTAGGAATATAGGAGCCTCAGGGCTTTGTGAAGATTTCAAACTTGTGGAACTTGATCGTGTTCCACACCTCCAGATACCGGTCTACTACTTTGTCAGTAGACAAGCGCTTCTCCTCTAGAATTGTCCTCAAACCCTTTGCCTTCAATCTATTCAATGACCGGGGTGAGGTGCTAGAACTGGTGGCACCGGAGGAACTTACTCTACAATCTGAACCGAAGGTGGAGGAAGAGTAGTCGACACTGGGATCCTGGCTGGATCATTCAAAGATTTGGAGTGTAGCTCTGCTCTTCGAGTTTGGAGAGTCTGATAATCCTCCGGTTCAGACATAGAGGTTGGTGAACTATCACTCGAGTTGCCCTCACTTTCTGAAGTAGTGAGGTGGGTGGCATAGACACCCTTACTGTCAGAGCTCTCCTTCACTGGCATGGGCAGAACTGGTCTTTGACCCTTTTCTTTCCCACAGTCGCAGGGAGTTTGGCCTGAGTGGTACAGGAGGGTGCAACCTCCTCATTAATAACAATGCCTCGTGCACGCTTTCGGGGCGGTTGATTTCTTTCGGCTACCTTTAGTCTAGCCATACTAGCAAAACAAAGTTGAATACATTAGACTTAGTTAATAAAAATAATCTCAAAGTTGAAAATTACAGGAAAGCTCACCAAGTCATTCGGCGAGTCAAATCAGGTTCGTCGGATGTTCGAGATAAAAAATTCTGAAAATTCATCATAGGTCGGCGATGTCCAGGGCCTTTCAGCAAATCGCGGACACCATTCGGCTAACTAAAAGTAGATCGCTGAATGTCACAAAATATTTTTCAAAATTAAGGGCTCAGAAGGGCGATCCAAGAGATATTCATCGATAGTTGAGTTAAATCGGAGAGCTCAGGTGTATCGCCGAATGTTATAAAATAATTTCTACAATTTTGAAGAATTAAAAGATGATCCAGGGTCTTTTGGCGAACTGTCGAACCATTCGACGAGCTCGACCCACTTCGCTTAATGGTCCAACGTGCCAAATGTTGACCCTGACCTTAAATTTGTACCCAACAGCCCATGAGAACAAAATTAAGCACCTATTATACGCAATTATACTTAGACTCATACTACGTATGACCTGAGGGTACTCAAAATTCCCCTGATTTGGCAAAAATTGGTCATTCAATGTCTTTTGCCCTTAAGAACGACGTCCCCGCTCTATCATTGGGCAAAATCAGACGATTGTAACAATTGGGGTTACGCAGATTTCACCCACACTAGACGGAAAAATATAATCAACACAACCCAACATTTTAAGCATGTAAACACAAAGGATTTCACAAATATAGGTAGGCATGCATAGGTAATTCGAGATCTTATAGGCACACATTCACAACAATCATTCAAACACTCATTATTGCACACATAAATCAACAAGTAAATGATCATGCATTTGGAAACTACTAAAAAGTTAAAGACAGGGTTTGGATAACCAACCTTAATAGTAGACAAACGAGTGCTAAGCTAGAAAATCAAAGAAAAAACCATAACTATTTCCCCGAGCAATTGATCCCACACAAAAATTGAAAGAAAACAAGTACAAAATTTAAAGTGCGGTTGTGAAAGTGTAACAGTCGGAAAGTAAGAAATGAAGGGAGTTTTTCAATTTAAAAATGGTTTTAGGCCTTTGACCTTTCAGTTCGCGCGCCATTCATTGATGCCCACTTATGTCACCAACCATTTGGTGATGCATCGAATGGCTCCCTTGTCTGCTGAGTTTTACAGAACCTCTAGCTAACTAGTTGGTCCAAACTACAATCCATATCGGGATTGCCAACCTGTATGGCGAGTCGCCGATCTTTGCCCAGGCTCGCCAAATTGCTCATTTTCCCAGAATTCCAAATTTTCAACCTACACATTCAACAACCATTATTAAAATAACATTATTAAAAACATAAAAGCTTGGGTTGCCTCCCAAGAAGTGCCTTATTTAACATCGTGGTATGACGAGGATACTCATTCACAACTTATTCTTTGGGTTAACCAAAGTATCACTTGGTAGACTTCCATTTGGCCTCGGGTTTTAATGTGACGAGATTTGACCCATTTGCGTTTCCAACTGTTTAATGGACACCGAGTGAGAAGTAACCATATGGTTCAGAGATGAGACGTCGTCTTTCATTTCTTTTAGCACTTTGTCCGACCCTTCCACTTTGTTAAGAATATGTGCAAGCATATCCTCTGTGCGGAAATTTTCAGGATCAGCCTTTTGCTCTTTTGGATTTTGACGCTCATGTAAGGGTACACTATAAATAGTTAGGTAACTGTAACAGCTCGGAATATGGAAAAGAAAAAAGGCCAAAAGATGGCTACTGGTTCAATTCCATGAGACAAGTCTACGAGTCACAAGAAGTTCTACAGGAAAATTATTTTGTAAATCTAGCCCCAGTAAACCATTCCATAATTGACCATGATGGGCCGTTGATGGACTACAGAGCGTAGGAAGGTCCTGTAGAAATGTTCCAGACTTGGTGAAATTTTGAGTTAAAAGTTGAGTTCTAAGGATAGGTCAAAGGACCGTAGGAATTTTGACGGTCCGTAGAAACAAGTTGTAGGTTTTGCTCTAGACTTAGGCCCAGTCCCTAAACCTACAGTTGACCAGTACAATCGATAGGAATTTCCAAGGTCTGTAGGTTTTAATCATAGGGTTGACTGACAGTTGTTTTAAAGGGTATTTGGGTCTTTTTTTATGCACCTTACTCCTATACTACGTTTTTCCCTTTAAATAACCCCGTTTAACTGACTTTAGTCCCAAAATCTACCCATTCTCCTTCGTTCCCCCAAAATACCCAAAGTCCCCTCAAAGGTTTTCTCTCCAAGGCGATGAAGGAATTTCCAGGGTTTTTGGAAGTCTTTAAGGTTTCTTCATTAACTACTTGTTAGATTTGAGATTAAGGTATGTAGGGAGTTCATCAATGGGTTCCATTCACCCATTGAGTCCAAAATTTTCTCCAATTTCCCCAATTCAATCTCCCTAAATTGATTAGGTTTTCATTCAATCCTCATGGACTATATTTGTATGAATTAAATAGTCCAATTTTGATCATATTATAGTTATCTAGATTTAATTATATGATTTCCAATCAATTCCATATGAATCCGTGCTTTGATCGTGATTTTAACTATGATCCCTAACTTACATGAATGTATCAAGAAACTATGAAGCTATGAATAGTGTTTTCATGAACCTGTGCATAGCTTATGAAAAAGACTATCTTATGATGTTTGCTTTAAGATCGACATCAATTCAATTGTCAAAGGTTTTCTCACATTAAAGGGTCATGATTTTGTGAAAGTTTTTCGAACTTATGCATGATTCAAGGTTTAACGAGCTATTATATGATGTTTTTAGCTTGGAGTAGTGACGTAATTGTGCTTTTTCATGTATAATAATATGTTTATGTTTATGAAAAATCCTTATAGGATTTTTTCTTAGAATCTAGAGGATATTGAGATTGACGCTCTCCTATTAGTAGAGGTCAGGTCTCTAGTAGCAATATCCTTGTCCCTAACAACGTGTCCATGTAGGTTGTCTTAAATGTCATAGTTAGTGGATCAACCTTAGCTAGAAGTTAAGGTACTTTATTTGGCAAGTAAGGACATCTCTTTTTGGTGAAGGAGCAAGATACCGGATTCTACGTTATAGCTCACGTGGTCTATGCCGGTTAATAGTAAATATCCCACTAAACAAACTAGGTTAGTTTCAAATGTTTTATGAATCTTTCCTCATGTTTTAATATGAATTTACCATATACATGATTCATGATTCTTCTTTATGGCTTTTTACTATGTTTAGCTTGGTCATGAACATCACGTTTTTCGATTATGTCACCTTATAATCATATTTCATGTTTTATTGCATGTCCCTCATATTTAGTTCAATCCATGTACTGATGCATACTTGTACCAACATTGTTTCACTAATGTAGGGCTTGACAACTCCTCTCCCTCCGTTCGTGGATAGTTGATCACTCTAGAGGTTTGAAGACTTGGTAGTCCTCATACTTTGAGGACCATTTTTCTTTTACTGCTTTATTATGTCTTTACTTTCGAATGTCGTACGTGGTGTACCAGTTACGTCCCGACCACTTCTTTTGTTGATTTAGAAAGGCTTGTCAAGACTATGTTAGACTTCTACTTTGAAATGTCAAACTGTTTCTTTGATATAAAATGCTTTACTTTTGTCTATTACTATATGTATATGTATGTCAAGTGGCTTGTCTAGGGCCTCTCGGGGTCTTATAGGTGTACTTTTGGTCATGATAGTAACACATAGTTAATAAGGAAATAAATATAAGAAATTAAACATCAGTGAAAATAGCTAAAAGAAAACATTCCATTAAAATCGGGTACAAGATCATTGGGAGTGTAAATATATAAAACACAAAAAATAAGCCGTAGAGGAACAGAAGTCGATGATGAGATAAAAGAAACTGAAGTTCTGAGAGAATAAAGGGTGGACTACAATGTACCGAATTATACATCAGAGAAGGCATCTAGATTTTGTTGAGGAGCTTGTCGTGGTACTCACTCGAAACAACATGTGTAATGAGTAACTACTAAGTCAAGTCCCCTACCTTATCCACACCAAAGATTCTTCTAGACATAACTCGACGTTTTAGAGTTGATGGAACCGTTAAAATTGTATTTTGAGGTCGTCTATGTGGACTTTTGATTGAAATGAACTATTCTAGTTTAAAAAGCTAAAAAATATTGGAACTTTCACAAAACAATAACGAATGACCAGTTGACTAAATCATTCATCCCAACAAGTCATAAATGACTTGGGGTCACCAAAAGACTGCTCTAAATGCTGAAAAGGGTACATTAAAGAGAAAATGACCATGATGGTCATTACAGGCATGTCCAGGGATAGTGCATGTGAAATGTCATCTGTATCAACTTAGCAAGGTGAATAGGTATATTTATATACATGTTAGAGAATTGTTTTGCTTTTGCAACAAGGATCACAACCAAACCCTACTTTTTGTTATTACTAACTCAAATTCACTCTTGCAGGTTCAATTTATGTATCACATATATTATTAAGTAGTTGGAAAAAAATCAAATAATTTTATATGCTCGATAAACAATGAGCAACTCAATACTTGAAAATTCTTATAAGCATATGAATGTCAAACTATAACCTTCTTATAAACACCACAACCCAAGAACAAAGAAATTTAAATATTCATGATTTGATTACAAAGTAAAGAAATCATGAATAAAATATCTTCACTGATTAAAGAAAGAAGTGATAAAAAATTAAAAACCGACGAAAATATTGTGTTTCTACCTTTCTCTATATTGAGAGAGAGAGAGAGAGACTGAAAGCGCTTATAAACCTCGCGATGTTACCCTTAATTAAATCAAAGTGAATAATTAAGGGGTATTAAATGTTGTCTTTTTCCTATGTGAGTTGTTACCATCTACTCAACTATGAGTGTTTTATAAATTGTGATAGTTCACGTAAAAAGGGGTAGGTGGTGATAGCTAAGGTAAAAAAGGAAGTAATTGATAGATAAAGTGTGAAACTCGTGAAAAATAATAATACAAATATGTATTTAACCATTATCTTTAAAACAAAACAAAGTTAGATAATTTAATTGATTGACATGACAGGGAAGTAATAGTTCAGGTGAATCTCGTACCTCTATTTTTGTAATATATGTTTTTTCACACTTCTTATCAACATGAATTCCTAAAATTTAAGAATTACATCTCAGTACTAGTCTTATTGAATTTCCACATCAAAAAAAGATTGATTTAGAAAATTTAAGAATTACAATCCACTCTTGGTCAGGCAATCCATAACAAAAGTTGCGCATCAATTATTAAGTCCACTGATGAGTCTGAGATTTGGACTCATTTAGGGATTTATTTTCATGTTTTTATTGTCCTCAATACCTATTTTATGCTTTATAGTGATGTTAAAATGTTGATTTGCAGTAAAGAAGGCAGAAGAACAAAGCAAGGACATTGTCGGACAAAAACGAGCGAAGAAGCTGAAGAAGTGGAAGAAAGGCAATCATGGTGAATGCCAAGACCACTCGGCGAACCGTCGAGTGGCTCTTTAGCTCCCTTAAAGTTCCAGCATGCCAGTCCTGGGGAACAAGCCAACTTAGCGATGAAAATGGACATTCTGTGGACCGCCAAATAGATCGGCGACCTCGATCTTAATCACCCAAAGTTACAGAAGTCTGAGGTTGAAGATACAAGGCGATGAATGGTGACTATTGGCGTGCAGCCGATCTTGTCAGCGACATTCGACTTGCTTCGTTGTTTTATCCTGAAGGCAAAAATTTAGAAGCTTATAAGTAAAATTTTGAAAATGATTTTGAGGAGTCTGTGATTATTTTTTTTGGGGAGTTCCTACAGATCCTTAATCTAGGGTGTTTGAACCAATAAGACTGAGACTATTTTTTGGGGTTTGTAAGTAGAATTTTCAAGTGGGTTTTCATTTTCAGTTGATTTGAAGCATTGTAAAGGTTTGGGAATCATTACCCAGTTCATGGATAACATAATTGGTAATTGTTTCTTCCTTTTTATGATGTGTGGCTAAAACCCCCATTCATGGAGGTGTGATCATGTGATTATTTGCTCTAATTAGCTTATGGGTATTGTTGTTTAATGATTTAAATGTTGTTTTAAAGTGGGATTGATTGATAGCTGTATTTTAAATTATGAATTATAGTTGCAAATGCAAGTCTAACTTAGTGTTCTGGGCTTGCTTGAGAAAGAGGTTCTAGAACTAAGGTTATCAATTGATGATTGTAGTGATTGGGTTGTTGTGGGTTCAGCTCGAGAGAGTGATTCTTAATTCAATCCTACCTATCTAGCTCGAGAGAGTGGATAAATTGAAGTATTAGGTTGTTTATATTGATATGCTTGTCGAGGTTCGAGAGAACTCACTTGAATCGTAATAGTTGTTCGAGAGAAAGATATTGCACCTATAGTCTAGCCTACCCACTGAGATTCAACAATTGTTGTTAAACTATAATTACCCATATACTGAAATTAGCATTTAATCGATCACATCCCCGTGAATCCTTCTCTACTTATCTACTCCCCTGTTTTCGTAACTGTTGTAGTTGATAATTGACACTCTTAAATCCCCCATCTGACATTTATTGTCACCCCATTAATTTACATCTCTTTTATTTGATAATGTTTACTCCTACAACCAATTAGAACACAATCTTTACTTCTCAACTAAATTCCATATCGTACCACTCCATGTGGGTTCAACCCCAACTCTTGTTAGGTTTATACTAGATTACAATCGAATGGTGCCGCTGCTGGGAAGTGGTGTTATTGAATTCTCTTGTTGAAGTTTGTTTGTGATCTTATTGCATTGTAGTTGAACCTATTTACCTTTTGTGTGTTGTTTGTTTCCTTTGATCAGGTGATGAAATGAGTGTCAACGGAAGCAACGCCAGCCAGCTGGGCCAAAATGACGACATTGGGAACTTGAACCATGTTAATGATGTACTTGTGGGTGAAGTACATTTGGGTGGTATAGGTCCTATTCGATTGCCTTCGGTCATGGGAAATGCAATGTTCCACGTGACAAGCATGATGTTGCAACTCTTGCAAATGAAAGGGTTATTTAGAGGCTTGGCTCATGAGGATCCCCATGACCATATTAGAAATTTTGTGGACGTTTGTGGTCCCTTGTCATTCAATATATATCCCAAGAATCAGTTTAACTCTGTTTTTTCCCTTTTTATTTGATGGGAGAGGCTACCAAGTAGTTAGCTGACTTACCTAGGGACTCAATCACCACTTGGGATGAATATACTGAGGCGTTCTATATTAGATTCTTTCTTCCCTCGAAGATGATGTCATTAAGAGACATTATCCAAGGCTTTAAACGGTTGGACAGTGAGCCAATTCATGATACTTGGCTATGATTCCAGAAGTTGCTGCTCCAATGTCCAACTCATGGACTTCCTAACAATGTCTAGCTACATAACTTCTATCAGAGTCTACTTTGTTAACAAAGGTGTGGTTGACCAACTTGTTCATGGAGGCATATGCAGCAGCCTTTTGAGATTGCATCTACATTGCTTGATGGCATGACCAAGATAAATCGGGCTTGGTACATATGAGAAGATCAGGTGTCTCCTTTGACATTTAGGATGATGAAGGAACAAATTGAAAAATACCAAGAACGAGATCAAAACATGGCCAAGATGATGACCTAAATGGATTTGTTGTCAAAACATGTTATGGGTAGTGGATCTTAGGCTGTAAATGTTATCGGTGTTAGTGGGGTAAACCCCGATGATGCACACTTTAAGGCTTTAATGGGTATGTTCATCGTGCCACGACATTAAATAAGACGCTTCTTTTGAGGCAACCCAAGTTTTCAATGTCTTTAATATTGCTTTTGAATAACATGTGTTGAATGTGAAGGTTGAAAATTTTGAAATTTTGGGAAATGGAATAGTAAGCGAGCAAAATATCCGGTCGATAAGCCTGAATTGGATGGCCGTTTGAACCACCTATTTTGCTGGAGGTTCTATAAAACTCGGTGGGCTAAAGTACCATTCGACGCATCACCGAGTGGGTCGGCGATGTAACTGATGGTCGTTGATGGCGCACGAATTGAAAAGTCAAAAGAGCCAAACCATTTTTAAATTCAAAATATCACTCATTTCATACTTTTCAACTTCCAAACATTCACAACCACACGTTTCCTTACTTTTATACTAGTTATTTATTTTTATTTAGGATCGTTAACTCGGGCTGGATTGTTGGATACGTTGCTAGCTTAGAGTTACAAGTTTTCTATGCGTCTTAGGTTGGTTATCCGAACCCTGTCTTTAGATTTTAATAAATCGATTGTATGATCATTGTGTAGCTTTTCTCATTGAATAACTATAACTTGATGAAAGTTTGTTGTTGATGCCTGTCTATATTTCGTGTCTAATGATGTTAATAGGCCTTAAATCGTGAAATCCTTGTGTGGGTTGTGTTGAATTTATTTTGGGTCTAGTTTGGGTAAAGTCTTAGTAACCCTAAATTGTGTCGATTCTCGGATTTTTCCCAATGATAAAGCGGTTGACGTCATTCTTAAGGGCAAAAGACGTCAATTGACAAATTTTGTCCAAATCGGGGGAAGTCTGCGTACCCCGAGGGCATGGGTAGTATGGGTCTGAGCCTAATTGGGTAGAATGATGGTTTAAATTTGTTTACATGGGCTGCGGGTTAGATTTTGAAGATAGGGGTGAAATTTTGGTAGGTTGGATATTCGGCGAGATGGGTCGAGCTCACCAAGGGGTTCGGTGGTTCACCTAAAGACCCTTCAATCACCTTTTAATTCTCTATGATTGAGGTCTAAGTTCTTTAACTTTTGGTGATACGCCTGAGATCACCGAGTTCACTCGGAGACTCGCCAAAAATCCCTTCTAATCGCCCTTCTTCTCCCCAAATCCATGAAATTATTATGTAACTTTCGGTGAACTACTTCTAGTTCGCCGAATGGTGTCGGCGATCCACCGAAAGGCCTTGAAATTCACCAAACTGCACTTACATTTGAATGATTTTATACTAGAACTTTCGGTGAGCCTAACTTGGCTCGTTGATTGGGTTCGGCGACTCGCCGAAAGGTTCAGCGAGTTTTTCTGCATAGTTTTATAACTTTGAGTTTTTTTGTTTGAATTGCATCTAATGTGTAGTTTTTTTTTGCAGCAATGGCTAGAACAAATCTTGCTGGAAGAAATCAACTGCCCCAAAAGCGAGCAAGAGGTATTGTGATAGATGAGGACTTTGCAGCCACCCGGAATGCACTGGCAAAACTTCCTCCGACTGAGGGAACAGGAAAAGAAAAAGGTTTTGTGGTGGCTACACCAGTTGAGAGTTCGGATAGTGAGGGTATCTATGCCTTGCATCTCACCACTTCTGAGAGTGAGGGCCAATCTGAGGACAGTACTCCGGCATCTATTTCTGAGTCGGAATATGACCAGCTCCAACGGGCATGGAGAACATAGCTACACTCCAAAGCAATTAATAATCCATCTCGGATCCCGGTGCCTACTACGCCTCCTCGACCTCCAGTTCAGAAAGTCATGCAGGGTCCTTCTCCCGCTCAAGTTCCTCCACCCTGATCACTCAACAGATTAAAGGCCAACGGTTTGAGGACAATTCTAGAGGAAAAATGGTTGTCTACAGATGGCTTGGTGGACCGGTACCCATAAGTGTGGAGCACCTTGAAGTTCCACCAGTTTAAAATATTCACGAAGCCCCAAGGCCCTTAAATTCCCACTTGGGTCTAGGAGTTCTACTCAGTAAATGGGGAGCAGGTATCGAAGGGGAAAAATAAGGTCAGCGTGTTTAAACCGATAAAACATTTGATGGTCTGGGGCCAAAAGGTGAAGTGTAGCTGCTCGGATATTAATGCTATTCGCGGGTGTTCACGGAACTTCATGCACTATTATGTTAAAAAAGGCCAGAAGAAGACCCTCGATGATTTGGAGGGTTGGCTAGCACCTCTAATCTTCGATGTGACCCCGAGATGGATTGAGGCAAGTGTGCCAATTGAGAAGAAGTTCCTGAACATGGCTGTCAGATAATTTTCAGGTTTATTAGCAACACCATTATACCTTCACAGAACAAGTCGATCCTCTGATATCCGAAGGCAGCTTGTTTTAGTTGTATCATAGATCGGGAGAAACTTAACTTGGGTCTACTCATTGAGCAAGAGATGGCCATGAGTGCCAAGCAGAGTCAAACCTCTCTTCCCTTTCTGGTGCTGATCACTGAGTTGTGCAGGTGGGTCCGTGTCCCTATGAATGAGAAGACGTATATGGAGGTGACCTCCATCTCTTCTACTGACATCCTACAGATCAAGGCTGAGTACATGAGGGATGAGGTCGACCGAAGAAGAGCTACACCGGTGGATACGTCTCGGTAGTTGATGTTGATACATTTTCAACTGAGGCAATACTTCCTCCTTAGGCTAGGGAGCCTACAGGTACTTCTACTTCTGCTCTCCTCGTCCATTTGTTGTACCCCCTCCCACTACTACTGCTGTTGCTTCCTCCATACCCCCTATCACCCAGGCCATGTGTACAAGATGGGTCATCTGGCTCATTCCGCTGATGTGCGTGCCTCCCGGGTAGAGGCCATTGTGTCTAGGCTGATAAAGCGGGTGATTGTAGCTACCTTGGCCCCGATTAAGGCTGAGATGAGAGAGCATAGAGAGTTGATTGATGGCCACAGGCTTGCATCGGATTCCCTTACTGTGAGGGTAGAGGCTTATGAGTAGGGACGGGGTGATTCTGCTATTGTGACGGCCTTGAAGTCTGATATTGTTGGGCTAAGGAAGGACATGGACCAGCTGAAGTCCACAGACCTATCTATGTTGCTTTGTACGGGGGAGATCCCCTGAAGTCCCCAGTGTTGATGTCCATGGCAGTTCAGTGGTTCCTCCGGTTACTACGACCAGAGATGTTGATAGAGATGACGCAGCTGCTGAGTCTAAGGCTGAGAGTGATGAGGAGGAGTTGGGTGTACGTGATGCGGCTATGTACTATGATCTAGAGGACCTTGAGGGGTCCATAGTTCAGACAGTGGTTGAGGCATCACTCAGAGAGACATCGATGGTGGACTCCAGTGGAGCCAAAGATGCTGATGAGCTGGGCAGTGATACCCCGACAGATGGAGTCACAGACATGCATACTTCACCCAGGTTTAGCCTGGAAGGATGACCCTTTTGACTCCCTTTCTTTTATTTTTAGACTATTTAACTATATTTGTGCATTTGTGGAAAATTGCTAGATTAGTTTGGTGTGGTGAGGTATTTCCATACCTACCTCTTTTAGGCTATTTTGTGAATATTTGGTGTTTTTATTTTGTGATTGACTGATTATGATCTTGTGTTGATATATATATATATATATTGGTTTTTGATCTATTGTTCCTAAATTTGATTGTGGCTGCCAGCTATTGTTTTTAATGTGAATGTAGTTTTGACCCGTTATAAAATATTTCCACCTCCTAATGTGTGTGAATGTGGTTGTTCTCTTACAATTTCGAGTGTCAGTTGTGATCGGTACCGACTTGAATAGTGCTCTTGTTTGAACGACATGTGTGTGCAAATTTGATGAGGCAAATTGAGTTGCATAAGTCATATGTGAACTCGTAGCATCTCATTGTGACTATGCCAGATGTTGAATGAAACTCTTGTGATGATCGTTGTACGCTAGCAAAAAATGTAAAGTCTTGTTTGATAATTGTGTTGAATGTCGTGTGTGGTGAAGTTTCCTTAAAATACATGCTTGATAATACCTAGAACTTACCCCATTGGTCCAATTGACTAATGTGAGAAAATGATAGAGATGATCTAAGGCAATTTGTGGAGAGTGAGCCAATTTTACCATTATACCTCTTTGTGACCACCTTGTGAGAGTGTGAACCTAGTTTGGCACCATTTGTGCCTATCCTTTTCTTTAGCTGAACCTTGAACATAATTGAACATTTCCTTCCCACCTAAAATTGGAGCATTGGTTGCGTTGAATAGCCAACTTAGGCCACAAGCCTAAGTTGGGGGTGTGGTGAAAAGGAGGAAAATAAAGAAACTTGAGAAATGCACCCTTTAAAGATCTTGTTGACAAAGATGAAACCCCTCCATGTATTAAAAAGAAAGAGAAATGAAAAGAAGAAAAAGATTGAAAAAGAAAAGAGAAAGGAAAAGAAAAAAAGATTGAAAAAGAGAAGAATGGGTGAAATAAAGTGTGAGCAATGAGAAAATGAAATGGGGTATCCAATGAGATTTGATTGAAATAATAGGGTGTGAATTTTGAGAATCGAAAGTGTGATAGAAAATGTGAAAGAATGAAGTGCAGGCCATTCTCCATGAAGGTACTAGTCACTAAGCCTAAATGACCATACCATAACCCTCAGCCCCGATATGAACCTTGAAAGACCTTTGGGATCTTAATTGAGTTTAACATCGTGTTGATTGGAAAATAAGGGCAAGCATATGGGAAAGATATTGCATGTGTTTTCTTTTGAGAGGGTGAGAGTTGTTTGTGACTCCCACATTCTAAAAAATTTGTTGATCTTTATGTGAAGATGGAATCATTTTTGTTGTGAGGGCATTCAAATACTCTTGTTGAGTTTGAACTTGCATTTGAAGTAAGCATCAAGATTTTGAGTCTATTTGGTAATGGTTAGTCACAATTTAAAAATTAGAGTGCACAATTAACCATTGCACGAGTAGTTTTACCCTCTTGTGTGCATTCATGTTGAGTCTTGAGTCGCACTTTTTGTAGAGATCCTTGTTGAATTGATTGATCTAGAGTTTTACTTGAGGACAAGAAAAAGTTTAAGTTGGGGGTGTTGATGAGTCTTAGGGCCCGTTTGGCCATAGATTTCCCAAATAATATTTGGGAAAAAATTTGACAAATAGTGTTTGTCCATACAATTTGCCATTATTTGGCAAATATTTTTGACAAATATCCCAAATACTAGTTTTTTCTAGTAGTTGGGTCAAATCTCATTATTTGGGATCTTTTGAAAATTGAAATGTTACCCCAAACTTTTATCTTTTAAAAAAACACCCTCTATAGTAGTTGTTTGTGTCGTATTACATAATTTTTCACGTGAACACCAAAGTAGTGATGAAATATTCAGTGAATATTAAATGATGATATGGTTGTTGATGAAAATGATGAACAATTGGCACAGGGTAACAAAGTCATGTGATTTGTCTACTTCACGATGTATGGAATGTTGCTTATTGCACTCACTCCAAACTACCACATTGCTCTAGTGTCATGGACACTATTTGTTATTGTTGCAACGAAGATTCAATTGACTTGTAATACAAACTTATTGTTAGTTTTGATAGTTTTTAAAA
>JAJOOF010000824.1:0-39595 GCA_029582545.1 Solanum lignicaule
CGAGACCGACTTACGGACCGTCGATGGATCTACGGTCCGTAAGTCCCTTCCGTCAGTCAGGACTTAGAAAATATTTCAGCTTCCAAAAATCAGCTTCTCTGAAGCAAACGACGGACCAACAGTACGGACCGTAGATCAATCTACGGTCCGTCAATCCCCTCCGTAGCTCCATACTTAGAATCTTCAAAAATCAGGTACTGGAACCCTCGCAGTATCACTCTACGGATCAACAGTACGGTCCGTAGATCAATCTACGGACCGTCACTAGACGCCGTGGTTCCACACTTGGTCAGATTTCCCTGATTTATCCTCTATGCCTTGCCTGCTGATCTACGGTCATACCCTACCGACCGTGAATGGACCTACGGTCCGTAGATCACCTCCGTGAATGCATTTCTTCTGCATTTCTTTCAGCTGTCTCTACACTTCCGTACTTGAACGTCTTTTCTGCAAAACATGATAAAAACACATCAAAACCGATATAAAAAGGCCTTAGACACACACAACTTGTAAGTGAAACGTATTAGAAATACCGTAAACTCACGGTATATCAATAACTGAACTGAATGAGTTAAATCAAGATGCATGTTTTTCACCTCATACAAATTTAGTTTTACTATTTTCTCAATAAATAGTTTGGCGTCCACTGTGGGGCCAAGACAGTTACATAATCAAAGGTGTTGAATATAGTAGTTGCTATTCAAAGTTAGTTACAAGATGAACAGTGGTGTCACAAAGTTAGTTAGAAAGTTGTTACGAATTAACTATGGTTAAGTTAGGACTAACTAGTGTAGTCAGTTAATAACATATTTTAGAATCACACTATAAGTATGCTTGTATGAACACTCTGTACATTCTGATTCATTGTAGTCTATTACAAGTCTCTTTTCTTCTCTTCCATTAAACTGTTTCCAATTTATTCTTCATGGTATCAGAGCACAAGGGTTTTCATTGAAGATCTCACTATTTTTTAATGTAGTTGAAGATTTGTTGCATTGTCCATATAGCAGTTCACATCGTGTGTGATTTCCAATTCTCAGGTGTTTATTCATGGCGCTTGATTCAAATTCAGAGATACCTACCAGTTCAGTGCAAAGAGGATCAATAGTGATTGATGCGCACCATCCTCTATATCTCCAAGCATGTGATACTCCAGATAGTTCTCTAGTTTCTATTCAACTCACTGGTTCTGAAAACTATTCACTATGGAGTAGATCAATGAAGATAGGATTACTAAGGCAAACTAGGATTTGTTGATGGAAAATATCCTAAAAATCTATTTCCAGCTCATCTGCATGATCTCTGTGAGAAATGTAACGCCATAGTTCTCTCCTGGATTATGATCTCTGTTAGCAGGGAGTTACTTAGTGGAATAGTGTATGCAAGTAGTGCTCATCAAGTTTGGAATAATCTCAAAGAAAGGTTTGATAAAGTTGATGGATCTAGGATTTTCTTTCTTCATAAGGAAATTGCCACATTGACTCAAGGAGTCTCATCAGTGGCTCACTATTTCTCTAAGCTGAAGGAATTATGGATGGAATTTGATTCTCTTATGCCATGTCCTAGCTGTGCCTGTGAAGTGTCAAAAACCTATGCTGTTAATTTTGAGTATTAGAGATTAATGCAATTTCTTCTAGGGTTAAATGAAACTTTTAGTCAATGTAGAAGTCAATTAATGATGATGGATCCTAGACCAAGTGTGAATAGGGATTATTCCTTGGTAATGGTTGAAGAATGTCAAAGAGCTCTGGGCAAGTCCAATATAGTTAGTGTTGAAACTACACATCCTGGACAGCTATCAGATGCAATGACATTTTTTAGTTATGGCAAAGGTCATACTCAATCTGGTTCAGGTTCTTCTTCTCATTCAGGATCTAACTTCAGATCTCAGAGAGCCTCTAATAGAAACCTGTATTGTGAATACTGTAACTGGACAGGTCATACAAGGGCTAATTGTTTTAGACTGCATGGCTATCCAGCTAATTGAAAGGAAAGAGAAGAACCAGCCCTGGCCTGTGACTGCTGCTAATTTTGCAACATGATCTTCTCCTCATAGTACAAGTGGTCATGTAGATGGTTCACATGGATCAATGTTTGAGGATCAAGGTTTCTTCTCTAGCAGCTCAACAGGCAGATCTCAGTCTCATCCAAGACCTCTCTCATCAGGTAGTGGTATCTCTTATCCTACTCATGCACTTATGTCTAATGTGCAGCCACATCACTATTCATCCACACAATGGTTCCCTCCCTCTCATTATATGCGGCAATATCAATCTTTTGACCAGGAGAATGGCAGGCCTAAGAGTGATTTCAATATGCAAGTTACAGGTATGCCTAAATGGATCATAGGTTCTGAAGCTTCTAAGCATATGTTCAATGATTCTAAATTGCTCATTAAATTCACATCACTACCTAGTTGTCAAGTGGGAAATGTTTATTTACTAACTGGTAGTTTAGCTAAAGTCACCAACATTGGTTCTTCTCAAATTCTATGAGGGGCTGGCATTCATAATGTTCTATATATTCCTGAATTTAAGTACAACTTGTTATCTGTACCTAAGCTAACTAGGGAATTGAATTGTGGTGTCTTCTTTTATCTTGATTTTTGCCTATTCCAGGACCTCTCCAGTGGGAAGGTGAGGGGGATTGGCAAGTTGGAGGATGACATGTATGTTCTTCCAGTTGATCACTGGTTAGAGTCACAAGGAACTTCACTATCATCTTCTATTGCAAATGTAGTGTATGTCTCTAAGTCTACTTCCTTAATAAATGCAGATAGTAGAAACTTGTCTCTATGGCATAGAAGGCTTGGCCATGTATCATTTCCTACTCTTAGAAAACTTAGTTGTTTCAACAATGTATCTCATACTTCTGATGTTCCTTGTACTGTATGCCCTTTGACTAAACAATCAAGACTTCATTTTCCATTGAGTAATACTACAACTTCTACTTGTTTTCACACTTTGCATGTTGATGTGTGGGGTCCCTATAGAGTACCTACTCATGATGGAAATAGATATTTTTTAACCATTGTCGATGATTGTTCTAGATATACCTGACTGCTATTAATCAATTTCAAGTCTGAAGTCATTTTGGCTCTTAGAAATTTCTTTAATATGATCAAGAATGTGTTCTCTGCAACTGTAAAAATATTAAGGACAAACAATGGTTGTGAGTTTTTTAACTCACAAATGACTGAATTGCTTCAGTCCCCAAGGGTTCTTCATCAGAGTTTTTATGTATATACTCCACAGCAAAATGGAGTTGAAAGAAAGCACATGCATATATTGGATATAGCCCGAGTATTAAGGTTTCAAGTCAGTCTTCCACTTAAGTTCTGGGGTGAATGTGTGCTCACTAGTCTGTATCTCATTAACAGACTTCCATCTACTATACTTAAGGGAAAAACTCCATTTGGTGTCCTGTTTTAGACCAGTCCATCACTAGATCATTTGAGGGTATTTGGTTGTTTGGCTTTTGCTACTGAAGTGAAAAAGGTTGATAAATTTGCCTCAAAAGCTATTCTATCTGTCTTTCTTGGCTATGCTGCTCTCTAGAAGGGGTACAAGTTGTTTTCCTTGCACACCAAGGAGTTTCTGGTTACCAGAGATGTTGTGTTTAAAGAAGAGATTTTTCCATTTCATCATATGAACCTTAATGTGTCCTCAATTTTTCCAGTCCTTCAACTCTCAGCAGTGTGTGATAGTTCTCCTCCTCTAGTTGTTCCTACTGAATCTCCTCATAGTGGTTCTGATCCTGATTTGGCTCATATACCTGCTGTGGAATCTACTTCCTGTGATACTACTACTCGGTCTCATGCTCTTAGAAGATCCTCCAAGACCTGCAGACCACCCATATGGATGCAAGATTTCCTCACTTCTCAGCTTAAGTCTGGTTGTTTGTATCCTGTTTCTAATCATGTCAGCTATGAAAAACTAATTTCCAAGTCTTATGGTCAAGCATTGGCTGCTTATTCCAGTATTGTTGAGCCTATTTCTTTTGCTGAGGCTGCTGCTAATCCTCTGTGGGTGGAGGCCATGAAGTCTGAAATTTTAGCACTAGAGGACAATCAAACTTGAAGCATTATTGATCTTCCTCCTGGTAAACAACCTATTGGCTGTAAATGGGTGTTTAAAGTCAAATACCTAGCATCTGGGGCTGTTGAAAGATATACAGCTAGGCTAGTAGCCAAGGGGTTCAGTCAAAAGGACGGGTTAGATTATTTAGAAACATTTTTTCCTCTGGAAGAAATGGTTACTGTCAGATCAATTATGGCTATTGCTGCTGCTAAGCATTGACCAATCTTTCAAATGGATGTTCATAATGTTTTTGCATGGGGATTTGCCTGAAGAAGTGTACATGGTTATTCCTCCTAGTTTTGGCAGACATGAGGGGTCTAGTAAAGTCTACAAGCTCTATAAATCACTATATGGATTGAAGCAAGCACCTAAACAGTGGAACCTTAAGTTGACAACAACTTTGGCTCAGTTAGGCTTTGTTCAAAGTCACTATGACTACTCTCTTTTCACCAGGCATATAGATAAGGAATTGATAGTGGTTCTAGTATATGTTGATGATCTTTTGGTGACTGGTAGCTGTAAGAATCTGATAGCTTAGACCAAAAATGATTTGAAACTCAAATTCAAGATGAAGAATTTGGACTACAGTAAAAGACAAACCTTTAGAAGACATTGGGAGGTATCAAAGGTTAGTGGGGAGACTACTATATCTAACTATGACTAGAGTGGACATTTCTTTTGCAGTACAAACACTTAGTCAATTTATGCATGTTCCTAAACAATCTCATAAGGAGGCTGCTTTGAGAGTAGTCAGGTGCATCAAGTCAGCTCCTGTCTTAGTAATGTTTATGCCTGCTCAAAGCACAAGAACTCTAACTACTTACTATGACTCTGACTGGGGAACTTGTATGCAAACAAGAAAGTCAGTCATAGGTTATTTGGTGAAGTTTGGAGAGGCACTTATCACCTGATAATCTAAAACACAGGATACAATTGCTAAAAGTTCAGCTGAAGCTAAGTTTAGAAGTATGGCTTCTGCAGTGGCAGAGATACCTTAGCTTAATATGAAGCAGCCAGTGGATTTATTCTGGGACATTAAGGCTGCTATTCAGATTGTAGCCAACCCTATTTTTCATGAAAGAACCAAACACTTTGATATTGACTGTTATTTTGTTAGAGAGAAGTTACACCAAGGTATGATCAAGACTCATCATGTGTCTACCAAAGATCAACTAGCAGACTTGCTGACAAAAGGTTTATGGAAAGCTTCACATGTACACTTGATGTCCAAGCTATGCTTGAAAGACATATTTCAGCCTTTAGCTTGAGGAGGGGTGTTGAATATAGTAGTTGTTATTCAAAGTTAGTTACAAGATGAACAGTGGTGTCACAAAGTTAGTTAGAAAGTTGTTACAAATTAACTATGGTTAAGTTAGGACTAACTAGTGAAGTTAGTTAATAACATATTTTAGAATCACACTATAAATATGCTTGTATGAACACTCTGTACATTCTGATTTATTGTAGTATATTGAAAGTCTCTTTTCTTCTCTTCCATTAAACTGTTTCCAATTTATTCTTCAAAAGGCTTTTAAAAATTAAATCGACATGGTAAATTATTGCTTTTTTTTAATCTTATTTTTGTACTTATTGGAGCACCACTTTGAAACATGCACATATATATGCTCCCAAATGACTTGGTAAAGTCAGAATTCACTACAAATCGTCATACATTTTGAAATATCACAAAGTTTAATACAATTAGAAGTTGATTGACTAAGGCTGCATTTATCATCATTTTTGCACAAAATACTCCAACATCCATGCAATATAATGCCCGCAAAAGCTCCAAGCAGAACTAAGCAAATAGCCAAACAAATGCCACGCTTAATCTTTGTATAAGGATCTTCCCATTGTTGATTCAATTCTACTTGAAATTCATAATTCATTTGATGACCTACAAATTGATGTGGAAAATGCGGCCCCAGTTGAGGAGTTTGGAAAAAGACGGATCTAGAATCTGAAGTTGATGGTGACAATTGTACTCTTTGCTCATTTGGTCGATTTTGAGGGGATAACTCAAACAGAAGGTCATTATATTCTTTCCAAGCAATATCATAATTGGTTAAAGTGACTATATATTTTTTGCCTATGGAATATATTGCATAAAGATTGATAATGGCAGCAAATAGTGTGAGGGTGAAAAGGAACCATCGATTGGAACAATTGAGGGATGAAGATTGTGATATTGAAGCTAAGATGACACCTTGGAACACAAAATAATAATTTGCAAGTTGAAAAACAGTATTTTGAAGATGTTGAAGTCTTTCTTTGCACTTGTCAACACGCCTTTCCATTGCTTCTTGCATAGTTTGCCTTCTTGCATTATTATGATCAGTTATATTAGTAGCTCCTCTTGCATTTCCTCCCCTTGAAATATGATCCATTGTATTCAAATGAAGTGTTATTCCATATGGTATGTATATTATATATATATATATATACATATAGTAGGCTAGACTAGCACTTTTGGTCCCTCAATATTTAATAAATTTTAATTTTAATTCTTGTGATATATGACTGAACATATTTAACCTTCAATTAATTAAAATGTGTGCTTTTGGTCCTTTTAGGTTGAAGATATGTCATATTTGGACGTCTTCTAGAGGTAGGGGTGAGGTCTCGTCCACTCAATCCTCCTAGACCTCAGTACTTATGATTACACTAAATATGTTATTGTTGTTGTACCCTAGCTAAAATATGGAGTAACAAATATATGTTTTAACATAACATATTGGTAACTGAATGGTGGAGTTGGTTAATAATTCTGAAAATTTATGAATATTTATAAGTAATTAAAGGGATCAAAATTGTACATTTCAAATAATTGAAAGTTGGATATATTCTTAATCAGATAAGGACTAAAATTGAAATTTATCAAATTTTAGGGATTTAATTCCGCTCTTCTTTTAATTATTATGAAATACTTCACCTTCATCTTGATTAATTATTAATTAATCATCATTAAAATAAGTTGGAGCAATTAGGTCCTCATTCTTGAGCAATATTGAAAAGAAACTTGCCCATCATTTAGAATTGTTTGTACAATAGTGGTAGTTGAAATATATTCTCAACTAATATAATTATATCCCCCGATTACTTGGTAGTTAGTATTACTAATTCTTTGTTGTGAAGATTCAACATCAAAGGAATGTCAAAAAAAGTTCCTTCACCAATAATATATATATATATAAGAGAAGACAGAGTCTCCAAGAGTTCAACTACCTTCTGAGAAAAAACCTGTATTAATTTAGTCGAAACCTAACGTGTTACTAGAATAATTAAATTCCTACATTATTTTTGGGTTTCTAAAAGGCAAAAAAATAGATATATACTCTATCCTTTTTAAAATATTTGGTGCTTTAGTTTGTTTATTTTGTTTCAATATGAGTAGTGTTTAGGGATTCAAAATGAAATTATTCTTGTTTACATGATCAAGAGCCATTAATTAACTTTTCTTTGATTACGAGGTAGTTAACAAAAACACTTCTTACTTTTTAGAGAATGAATTGTTTTTTATGGGGTGTGTCCAAGCTAAAACAACACTTATTTTGTAATCGAGAGAGTAGTTTACTTCAACTTAATTAAAAGGGGTGAATGAATTAAGGGTGACAAAAAAACTTCAAAATTTAAAAACCTGACACAAGTCTTAAGTATTGAGTTTTGAAGGTGACAAGTTTATGATTAGTGTTTATTCCTAAATAGCATATGCAATTTAGACTTTGATGTATAGGGTGATATCTTTTCTACTCCATACTAATTATTGTATCTTGTTTTTCATATCTCCCATCATATAATAGGTGGACAGTTATTGAAAATAAATGTAGTAATAGGATTAGTAGCTTTATGATTTGAAAATGAATGAATGCAGTAATTGGATTAGTTTTTTACTATATGACATATTGCTTACCATCATTGTGAGCTTTCTTGAATATTTAACTTTCAAATTATAATTTTGATCCTTGTGATATATGACTCAACTCACTCTAAGCAATATGTATTGGGAAAGTAATAACGATGAAGATGATCTTAAAATCTACACAATGTTCTAAATGATTATTCATCCTAACGCAAAACATAGAAGTGATTGTAATTGATAAATAAATAAATTTATTTGAACTAAATATAAAATTATTTGAATTTAGACCTTCAATAAGTAGAACAGATGAAATCATCAATCATCTCAGAAATTACACTACTATACAGCCTTCAAGGGAAAATTACAATTTTTAGTAATATTTTTAGATTTACATTTTATAGTATACTCCAATCCATAAAAATAAGGGAAATTTTCGCATATAGCTACTCAAAAATAGCTTAATTATGCTTCATAACTATAGTTTGCTAATTATGATTCATAGCTATATATATGTTAGAGGGAGGAGAGAGACGAACGGAAGAGGGCAGAGAGTGGAGAGAGACGAATTGTATATGTATATATGTCGAATTGTATATAAGTAATTGGTATACATATGTATTTGTATATCTGGCGAGCGCAAAATTGGGAGAGGGAGGAGAGAGGCGAGCGAGAGAGGGCAGAGAGCAGAGACAGGTGAATTGTATATGTATATCTGTCAGATAAATTATATATATGTGACTGATATACATCTGTATTTGTATATCTGGAGAGCGACATTGAGAGAGAGAGGAGAGAGGTGAGAGAGATTGGGAGAAAGAGGAGAGAAGCGAGCGAGAAAGGGCAGAGAGTGGAGAGAGACTAATTGTATTTGTATATCTATCATATAATTGTATATTTATTTGTATAATTTGTATTTGATAATTTGTTTGTATATGTATAAAAGAGGAGAGAAGCGACGAAAATACAGCAAAAATTAAGTTGTGAGTCGTAATGAATTCAAACTATAGCTATGTTAGCTAATTACCTAATATATGCTTGCTTATCCGCGTAATTTTCCCTAAAAAGAATTCCGGATGGACCCTAAACTAAACCCTCCCTATTTTCTATTTAGAAATATATTCTCCTCGTATATGATATTCCTACCAACCCAAATGAACGCTAAAAATATTCTCTTCCACAATTGTTGAAATAGAAATAATCATAACCCACCCCATTCAAAGTTCGAAAATCTCGCACCGCTTCGATCCAATCTAAACTAATTAATATAGTAAATCAAATTAGGAATAAATCAGATACGTTTATCATAAACAAGGTATTATATGTACATATATTTATACGTATGTTATCATAAATTATTCATACATATAATGGTTATATAGTACGTACTCTCTGTCTCAATTTATGTGACACTTTTCGTTTTTCGAACGTCAAACAATATACGTTTGACCGGGAATTCACACATGGAGTCTTCAATTTTTTTGAAATGAAATTTATATATTTGTAAACTACGTAATAAAAGTACTATAAGTTACAATAATTGACAATTCAAAATAATTAAAAGATATATGAAAAATTTACGGTCAAAGAAAGACTTGTTTGAATCTCGAAATCTGAAAGGTGTCACATAATTAGGACGAAGAGAGTATAATTTATGTAAATTAAGAATAAACTAGGTATTTTATTTGCAACTCTGGTGATTTCTCAAAATGAAAAAAAAAAAACACTTCAAATCTCAATGTATGGATTCACCTTGTTGTAATTTTTGTACAAGTGTAACGACGTACATATAAAGAGGCTTTTAAAAAATAAACCACATGGTAAATCATTGAAGTACTACTTTGAGACGATTATTGGTAAATTCAGAATTCCCTACATATGGTCACACACTTTGAAATATCACAAAGTTTAATACAATTAGAAATTGATTGACTAAGGCTGCATTTATCATCATTTTTGCACAAGATACTCCAACAACCATGCAATATAATGCCCGCAAAAGCTCCAAGTAGAACTAAGCAAATAGTCAAACAAATGCCACGCTTAATCTTTGTATAAAGATCTTCCCATTGTTGATTCAAATGTACTTGTTCTTCATTAGTACCATATGATCACCTACACGTTGATGTGGAGAAGATCGTGCCGGTTGAGGAGTTTGGATAGAAATGGATCTAGAACTTAAATTTGATGATGACGCGTATGAGTTTTGTACTCTTTGCTCATTTGGTCGATTTCGAGAGGTTAACTCGATCCAATGACTTAATGGGGAATTTCTTATAAGATGAATAAGTGATGTTCCAATTTGTGTAGGTTCATTTGGTAATTGGTGTCTAGGGGATAACTCAAACACAAGGTCATTATATTCTTTCCAAGTGATATCATAATGTCTTAAAGTGACTATATACTTTCTCCCCATGGAAAATATTGCATAAAGATTGATAATGGCAG
This sequence comes from Solanum lignicaule, assembly GCA_029582545.1. Lineage (NCBI taxonomy): Eukaryota > Viridiplantae > Streptophyta > Magnoliopsida > Solanales > Solanaceae > Solanum > Solanum lignicaule. Next base: position 10,384 of record JAJOOF010000824.1, read on the forward strand.
CAAATAGAGAGGCTAAAAAGGAACCATCTATTGGAACAATTGAGGGATGAAGAATGGGATATTGAAGCTAAGATAACACCTTGGAACACAAAATAATAATTTGCAAGTTGAAAAATAGTGTTTTGAAGATGTTGAAGTCTTTCTTTGTATTTGTCAACAAGTTTTTCCATTGCTTCTAACATAGATTTCCCTCTTGCATTATTGTCAATTGTATTTGGTGCTTGGCTTTGAGCTTGATTAGTAGCTTCTCTTGCATTTCTTCCCCTAGCAATATGATCCATTGTATTGAAATGAAGTGTTATATCATATGGTATATATAGAGTAGGGAGACTAGTACTTTTGGTCCCTCAATATTTCATAAATTTTAATTTTGATCCTTGTGATATATGATTCAACATATTTAACTTTTGGTCCTTTTAAGCTGAAAATATGTTATGTTTGAAATTTTTGTAAAGGTAGAATTAAAATCTGCATACATTCTATTTTTTTCCTAAACCTCACTTGTTAGTATAATCGATATGTTGTTAGTGTTGTATTAACCTAAAATATGGAATAATAAATATACTTATAAGTTTAACATAACACATTGATAACTGGAGTGGTTAATAATTTTGAAACTTTGTGAGTATTATAAGCAAAGAGATCAAAATTGCATAATTCAAGTAATTGACTGATATTCTTAATCAATAAGTACTAAAATTGAAATTTATCAAATTTTAGGAATTCAATCCCTCTCTTGTTTTGATTTGTTTGAAAATACTTCACTTTCATCTTGATTATTTAATATTCTGAAATAATATTGGAGCAATTAATTAAGTCCTCATCAATTCTTCAGTAATATGGAAAAGAAACGTGCCAATCACTTAGAATTGTTTATAGAATAGTGGTACGTAGTTGAAGTTTATTATATCCATAGTTTATATCCATACTACTAATTCTTTGTTGTGAACTGTCAACATCAAGGCATGTCAAAACGAGTGCACCAATAAATTAAAATTGGATTATGAGAATATTTTTTGGAAAAGAGAAGACCAAGTCTCTATGATTCAGCTTGCTATAGGTTGTGAAAAAACATGTATTAATTAAATCGAAACCTACATTATTTTCGGGTTCCTATAAGCTAAAAACACAGATCTTGCACTCTGACATTAGTAAGGTATATTCGGGTTTATATCTATATTAAAGAATTATCGACACCTACTAGAATATGATACTTATATATAGACTATAACTAGTAAAATTTGAAAAAAGACAACAATTAATTAATAATAAATTATATTTTTGAAATTTATCCAATTAAATTAGTTTAAACAATTCATGTGATTATGTAAGGGTCCACATAAATTGGGGGTGGTGATCAGAGATGTATGAGAAAGAATTGTGGTTATACAATCATCATCCGTTTGAGAAAGCATAAGTATGTTGTGAGGATGTTACTTGTTTGAGAAAACATAAGCATATGATCATGTATGAGTCTACATAAATTGTGGGGTGGTAATCAACAATGTGTGGAAAGAGTTGTGGTTGAACAAAAATCCTCACAATATACTTATACCTTCTCAAACATTGTTCTTTAAGGGTTCGTTTGGTAGAGTGTATATTCAAATAATGCTTGTATTTGTTATATTTGAATTAGTTATACTTGTCATGACCCGAGTCTACACCCTGGACGTGGCCGACACTCAAAAACCATTACTGGTCCCCAAGAGAACCCTCATCTTGGCTGACTACAAATGGAAGACTAACTTATGCATGCAAAAGCTTAAAAACTGAAATAAAATTCAATAAACTCAACTTTACAAATCTTTAACTCAAATGAACAACTCAGAATAAAAATAATATATTCAACTCGCCATAAAATAGGCAACTTAAGTCCTTAAAACATTTAACAAAATAAATGAACAAACTTTTAAAAATCTATTGTCTATCTATGAAGCCTCTAAATGACAAAGATGAAAGTCGGGACAAAACCCACGACATCTTAACAACTGATATAACTGAAAGGTAAATGAAATCCTCCGGAAGCAAGGAGGCTCACCATAGCTAACTCGAACTCCAAGTGGTATCAACAAAGCTCCTGTTGATGACTCTGAATACATGTATCTGCATCATGAAATGATGCAGGCCAAATGGCTCAGTACATGGAATGTACGAGCATGTGAGGGGAAATCTAAAGCATTAACATAAGCTTGAATTAGTAGCAAAGAAACATACTTACCTCTTTTCAAACTTACTCAACTCAAGGAATACTCAAGGATACTCAAAACTACTCAAACTTACTCAAATCAGAAGTACTCAAGGATAAGTTACTCAACTCAGTGAAATAGGGCTCAACTCAACAATAAGTTACTCGACTTAATGAAACACAATTCAACTCAAGATACTCAATAATAAGCAACAATAAAATATGCAATATATGGAAAACTTTTAAAAACAGTAGAAAACAACTCAATGTATTGAAGAATACAATAACAACTCAATTTATATATAATAAAATATAAGATAACTCTGTGGGAGTTTCTCTAACCGACAACCATTACTATGAGCTATGTGATGATACATCGTCTCGCCCACGCTGTCAGAACTATCCTATACTTTGCCACGATATAAGACCTCTCAACTAAGTGGATCCACTAGTCTATGCTAAAAAGCATTAAGGAATCATCTAAAAAGTATGACACTTTCTACCCACATCGGCTACATGGTTTATGGAGACTTGAGTTATCTGAACTCGTCCCCATATCGGTGCTCAATACTACTCTCAAAATATACTCAACTCATATGTTTAAAAAAACATAAATCTTTCTGTGGTTTGAGATTATTACTCAAAATATTTCTCTAAAAAGAGATGCTACTCAACTGCTCAAAATTCTTTTGGAAATCTCAGTTTCCTCCTCTTTTAAATGTGAAAATATTTATTTTTAGGAATACTTAGTTCCCAAATATCATTTTAAAGAAAATGAACTCGATTCTACTCTTTCTCAACTCAAGTGCTCAAGTCTTAAAATAAGTTTCGAAAAGTTGTAAAAGACTTCTCAAAATAGGGTTCATGCTGAATGATGGACGTGAACGACTCAATTCAAGGTTTTCAATAATTGCACAAAGAACTCGATACTCGGAACTCAAGAACTTCAATGATACTACTCAAAATAAGAATGCTCAACTCATAAGGTTCATGCGAAATTATAGGTATGAACAACTCAGCTCAAGGACTCAATGATACTCATCATCTCAAGAATTTTCGACTCATATGGCTCATGCGGAATTATAGGCATGAACTACTGAACTTAAGGACTTCATGGGTAATATGTAATAGTTTCATGATTAGGAATATAATCTCAAAAGGGTTAGGGACTCAATACTCAATACTTAGAACTTGAATATGTACTCCTCTCAAATGTACTCAATTTATGAAGTTCATGCGAAATTTATGGGCATGAATGACTCGACTTGAGGGTCAACATAACAATATGGAACTCATATATCCGACTCTTCTCCTTTTTATACTTACTTCCTTAAAACTTATCTCAAATCAATAGTTGATCTCAAAGGATTCACAATTGAACTTAAAAACTTTCTTGAACTCTACTCTTAACTCTCTCTTGAATGTGAATTATGAATCCAAGAGTTATGGTTCATGATATGAAGGATCTTGTAATGATAAGGTAGACTCATTAGTACATTTTCTTCACTCTCATATTCACTTGCTCGAGTCTCCGAACAATTTATTTGAATTTATAGAAGACTCCTAAAAAAAACTTAAAATGGCTTCCTCAAAACGTTCGAAAGAACTCTCAAGACTTAACTCTTAACTTTACCTTGAAGTTGAATAATGAATTCAAGGTTATGATTCATGTTTATGGATGATTTCTATGTGTTTAGAACTCATTTAGAGTAGTTAAAATCAATAGGAAGTGTTAGTACACTTTAGAAGGACTTAAACGGGCTAAACGATGAAAAATGGGTTGGGGAGGATAGACCTGGCACACTGTTGGCGGACTTTTCAAGATCAAACGAGCCCCGAAGCAGGTAAACCCCCCATTTTGCCGATTTTCGTGTGCTATAGTTCACCATCTTTTTTGGTGATCCAGAATTTCGACGACATTTTTTCTGAAATTTTTTATGGACGTCCGTTACGACCTTAGCTATGGAGCTAGTTGGCCCTGACGGCCAAAACAACCCATTTTCAAGGTCAAACGAGCCCCGAAGCAGGTAAACCCCCAATTTTATTGATTTTCGTGTACTATAGTTCATCATTTTTTTTGGTGATCCGTAATTTTGATGTCATTTTTGCTAAAAAATTTCATGGACATTCGTTAAGACCTTAGCTATGGAGCCAGTTGGTCCTGATGGTTAAAACGACCCATTTTCAAGGTCAAACGAGCCCCGGAGCAGGTAAACCCCTCATTTTTTCTGATTTTTGTGTGCTATAGTTCACCATTTTTTTAGGTGATCCGAAATTTCGACGTCATTTTTGCTGAAAATTTTCATGGACATATGTTAAGACCTTAGCTATGGGGCCAGTTAGCCTTGACGTCCAAAACGTCCTATTTTCAAGGTTAAATGAACCCCGAAGAAGGTAAACCCCCCTATTTTGTCGATTTTCATGTGCTATAGTTCACCATCTTTTTTGGTGATCCAGAATTCCGACGTCATTTTTGCCAAAATTTTTCATGGACGCCCGTTAAGACCTTATAGCTATAGAGCTAGTTGGCCATGACGGCCAAAACGACCCATTTTAAAGGTCAAACGAGCCCCGAAGCAAGTAAAGTCCCCATTTTGCCAATTTTTGTGTGCTATAGTTCACCATCTTTTTTGGTGATTTGAAATTCCGATGTCATTTTTGCCAAAATATTTCATGGACGTCCATTAGGACCTTATTTATGGAGCCAGTTGGCCCTAACGTCCAAAACGACCCATTTTCAAGGTCAAACGATCTCCGGAGCAGGTAAACCCCTCATTTTACCGATTTTAGTGTGCTATAATTCACCATCTTTTTGGTGATCCATAATTCCGACGTCATTTTTGCCAAAATTTTTCATGAACGTCCGTTAATACCTTAGCTATGGAGCCAGTTGACCCTGATGGCCAAAACGACCCATTTTCTAGGTCAAACGAGCCCCAAAGCAGGTAAACCCCCCATTTTGCCGATTTTCGTGTGCTATAAGTTCACCATCTTTTTTGGTGAACAAAAATTCCGACGTCATTTTTGCCAAAATTTTTCATAGTCGTCCATTAAAACCTTAGCTATGGAGCGAATTGGCCCTGACGGCCAAAACATCCTATTTTCAAGGTCAAACGAACCCCGGAGCAGGTAAATCCCCTATTTTATCAATTTTCGTGTGCTATAAGTTACCATCTTTTTTGGTGATCCGAAATTCCGACGTCATTTTTGTCGAAATTTTTCATGGACGTCCGTTAAGACCTTAGCTATGGAGCCGCTTGGCCCTGACCGCTAAAAAAGCATATTTTCAAGTTCAAATGATCCCCGTAGTAGGTAAACCCCCTATTTTGCCGATTTTCGTGTGCTATAGTTCACTATCTTTTTTGGTGATCCAAAATTTCGACGTCATTTTTTCTGAAATTTTTCATGGACATCCGTTAGGACCTTAGCAATGGAGCTAGTTGGCTCTGACGGCCAAAACGACCTATTTTCAAGGTCAAACGAGTCTAGGAGCAGGTAAACCCCTAATTTTGTCAATTTTCGTGTGCTATAGTTCACCATTTTTTTGGTGATTTGGAATTTCGACGTCATTTTTGCTGAATTTTTTCATGGACGTCAGTTAAGACCTTAGTTATGGAGCTAGGTTACCCTGACGGCCAAAATAACTCATTTTCAAGGTCAAACGAGCCCCGAAGCAGGTAAACCCCCAATTTTGCCGATTTTCGTGTACCATAGTTCACCATCTTTTTTGTTGTTCCGAAATTCTGACGTCATTTTTGCTGAAATATTTCATGAACGTCCGTTTAGACCTTAGCTATGGAGCCAGTTAGCCCTGACGGCCAAAATGGCCCATTTTCAAGGCCAAACGATTCTTGAAGCAGGTAAACCCCCTATTTTGCCGATTTTCGTGTGCTATAGTTCACCATCATTTTTGGTGATCCAGAATTTCGACGTCATTTTTCCCAAAAATTTTCATTGACATTCGTTAAGACCTTAGATATGGAGGCAGTTGGCCCTAATGGCCAAAAAGGCCCATTTTCAAGATCAAACGAACCCCAGAGGAGATAAACCCCCCATTTTGCCAATTTTCGTGTGCTATAATTCACAATTTTTTTGTGACCCAAAATTCCGACGTCATTCTTGCTAAAGAATTTCATGGACGTCCGTTAGGACCTTAGTTATGGAGCTAGCTGGCCCTAATGACCAAAACGACCCATTTCAAGGTTAAACGAGCCTCGCAGCAGGTAAACCCCTAATTTTGCCGATTTTCGTGTGCTATATAGTTCATCATCTTTTTGGGTTATCCAGAATTCCGACGTCATTTTTGCCGAAATTTTCATGGACGTCTGTTAAGACCTTAGCTATGGAGCCAGTTGGCCTTGACGGCCAAAACAACCCATTTTCAAGGTCAAACGAGCCCCGAAGCAGGTAAACCCCCATTTTGCAGGATTTTTTTCTGTGTTATAGTTCACCATCTTTTTTTGTGATCTAGAATTTTGACGTCATTTTTGCCAAAAATTTTTATGGACATCCGTTAAGACCTTAGCTATGGAGCCAGTTGGACCTGACGCCCAAAACAACCCATTTTCAAGGTCAAACGAGGCTCGGAGCAGGTAAATTCCCCATTTTGCCGATTTTCGTGTGCTATAGTTTTTTGGTGATCCAGAATTCCGACGTCATTTTTGTCGAAAATTTTCATGTACGTCCTTAGGACCTTAGCTATGGAGCCAATTCTCCCTGACGGCCAAAACATCCAAATTTCAAGGTCAAATGAGCTCCGGAGTAGGTAAACCCCCAATTTTGCCTATTTTCATATGCTATAGTTCACTATATTTTTTGGTAATTCAAAATTTCGACAGCAGTTTTGCCGAAAATTTTCATGGACGGCCGTTAGGACCTTAGCTATTGAGCCAATTGGCCGTAATAGCCAAAACGTCCCATTTTGAAGGTCAAACGATCCCCGGAGCAAGTAAATCCTCCATTTTTGCCAGTTTTCGTGTGCTATATATAATTCACCATCTTTTTTGGTGATCCAGAATTACATCGTCATTTTTGCCAAAATATTTCATGGACATCCGTTAAAACTTTAGTTGTGGAGCCAATTGGCCCTGACGGCCAAAACGATCCATTTTAAAGTTCAAATAAGCCTCAAAGCAAGTACACCCCCTATTTTTTCGATTTCCGTGTGCAATAGTTCAACATCCTTTTTGCTGATCCAAAATTTCGACGTCATTTTTGCCGAAATTTTTCATAGATGTCCGTTAGGACCTTAGCTATGGAGTCAGTTTACCCTAACGGCCAAAACGGCCCATTTTCAAGGTCAAAGGAGCCCCGGAGCAGGTAAACTCCCCATTTTGCCAATTTTTGTGTGCTATTGTTCACCATCTTCTTTGGTGATTCGAAATTACGACGTCATTTTTGCAGAAATAATTCATGGATGTCCGTTAGGACCTTAACTATGGAGTTGGCCATGACGGCCAAAACGACCCATTTTCAAGGTTAAACATGCCCCGGAGCAGGTAAAACCCCTATTTTGCCAATTTTCATGTGCTATAGTTAACCTTTTTTTTTTGTGATCCGGAATTCCGACGTAATTTTTGCTGAAATTTTTCATAGACATCCGATAGAACCTTAGATATGGAGCCAGTTCACCTTGAGGGACAAAACGACATATTTTCAAGGTCAAATGAGCCCCGGAGCAGGTAAACCCCCTAATTTGCCTATTTTCGTGTGCTATAGTTCACCAACTTTTTTGGTGATCCAAAATTCTGATGTTATTTTTGCTGAAATTTTTTCATGGACGGCCATTAAGACCTTAGCTATGGAGCCAGTTGGCCCTGACGGCCAAAACAACCTATTTTCAAGGTCAAACGATCCCCGGAGGAGGTAAACCCCTCATTTCACCGACTTTCATGTGCTATAGTTCACCATCTTTTTTGGTGATCCGTAATTCCGACATCATTTTTGCCAAAATTTTTCATGGACTTCCGTTAAGACCTTAACTATGGAGCCAGTTGGCCCTGATGGCCAAAATGGCCAATTTTCAAGGTCAAACGATTGTTGGCACCAAATTTTGTCATTCCTTTCTTCTAATTTATTTTGTTGAGCTTCTAAATTACTAATAAGTCGAATACTTTATAATTCACTTTTTATTTTTATGATCTTTCTATTTTAAAATTTATTTTTTTATCAATATTACTATTATTACTTAAATGTCATCTTGTTTAAAATAGTATATCATTACTTTATTTCAAGTTTCTTACTTTCTAAAATTTTTCGTAATATATATTATAGAAGCTCAAACGAGATAATTTAAAGAAAGAAAAGCCATGAAAGTTGGGCCTAATTGAATCTCAAAATGCATCAAATTTTCAGCCTTTTATTTAATGTCAATCTGTCCAATTTCCAGCCCAAACGAGCAGCCCATCTACCCATTAATCCAAAATACAGCAGCCCAGTAAGCCCAATAGGCTCATATGTTTCAGCCAAAGATAACTCTATCTGCAGCCCTAATCTAAAGCTCTCAGGGCTGCAGAACGTCCCTCTCGGTTCCTCTTTCAGAAAATGTCAAAGTTCTTCAACAATGTCAGTATTCTGTATCCCCTTTCTATTCGAATCTGACAAAACCACGTGAAGTTTGACTAAGGAGCAACGTTCAAATTTCAAACTCATATTCTTCAACTCGAAATCCCGCCCAAAAAGTGGAGAGCTTAAAACTCTTCTATAAATACCTGCTCTGTTAGCCATTATTAGGGGGGACTTCTGGACTTGCTTAGAAAAAAAGATCACTCAACAAGCTTTTTTAATTCACAAGAACACTACTTCCAACATTTTGATATCATCATACGAAAACATCTTTTACTCAAATCTCTATTTTGCTCGACTTTATCGGAGGAAAGAGACGAAATCCTTGCCGACGACTCCTGTTCACTGCTCCCCAAACGGTAATCTTAACTTCATTTTCCTCTTTTAGTTTATCTATAGTCTTAGTGTATAAATTTGTTTAAAATCATATCTTAGAGATTATTGAAGCGTTTGAGTTATGTCATGAAGATTATGTTTTCATTTTGCTTTTCTCTGAACTCTTTCATGTAATGTTTATCTTTCTGCATTTTCATAAAATTACTAACTTGTAAACTAGAAGTCCTATTTTAAATAATTTGGTAATAAGCTTTGTGTTAGTTATTTGACAACATGTGAATTTATTCAAAACCATATCCTGTTTTACCTCATTTTATATGACTAAAATCTAATTTTAAAGTTTAAAAACTATATTTTGTCCATAACTTATTTAGTAGAAAATTTAGAATATCTTATTGTCTATTTGTGTTAACATTGCGAAATCAAGAAGCAACTTTAGTTATGCATTTATATTAGAATAGAGATATAACTATACTAATACTAATTTGCAAAATCTATATGTTTCGGATATTTTGTAAAATGACTCATTTAAAATCTTTCTTAACTTGTGTTGGTATATCTTATTGTTTCAAGTTCAGTGCACTCCCCTTTTAAATCTGTTTGATAGTGACAATATCTCTAGATTTGAGTTTGTTATTTGAAATTCTATTTTTGTGTTATTTGTTTGTTTTAGTTGTCATCTTATACGTTACATTCTAATGTATTTATTTTGCATCTCTATATTAAAATATACTCTCTTTTAGTAATTGTCATATCTTTTTGTTTGTTTAACATGTACACCGCAGTCGAAAATTTTTACTTTACAACTCGACGTCACTACAAGACTCAAAATTTGCATATACATTTTCGTTTGTGCCTCTCGCTGCTCCCTAGAAACACATCCAAACAGAAATGAAGAGGGACGTGCCAAAACGGCAAATCCCAAAATGTTATTCCTTTACCAAAATCAAATATGATTTTGGTTTATCCTATTTTTCTTCATTGTTTGTTTTATTGGTGTGATTGACATTTTATTTCAATTATGTGATTTTGGTTGCCGATAACTTTTGCTTAGTCAACAATAGTTTTCTTTTACTATTTTATCACATAGGACAAAACATCTAGATATAAATAATGCAATTAATTTTCCTAATATTTCAAGCTTTATTCATTTCAGCAAGTAAAATTTTATACAAACATAAGGCCATTTCACGAGTTTCATCACGTTCCAACTATACACATTTTTCATAAAAAATGTATTTTCAATTATTGAATCTAAAGTTTTTTTTTCCTTTCTAAAAGTTAGCTTTATTATAAATAATTTTTACTTTCTTACACTTAGCCTAATTAATTATTTAAGTTCGATCGGTTAACCATTTTTAATGAATCTTAAAGGATGCCTAACTCCTTTCCTTTAGATAAGTTGAACCCTTACCTAGAATCTAATGTTTGATAGACCTTAAAATGAAGTTTAACTTTAGACATGACTTTAATAAATTTAGGTGTCCTAATTCACCGTAATAATTAGGTGGGCACTTCTTAAATTAGTCAATTAACTTTAGAAATCTCCAAAATGTTGTACACTATTTTGACCCGATTAAATTTAGTTTAATTAGACTTTTATGTGCTTACTTTAATTACGTTATTTGTCGTAAACTGATTTTACATGCAACTGATTGTTTGTTTGCTTTGAATTATTTTTACATGATATAAATTATTCATTAGCTATAAATTATGTTTACATGCTATAAATTATTTGTTTGTTATAAATGTTTATATGTTACTGCTTTTCTTAACTATCATTCCGTTCATATTACTTCACTTCTTGGAAATTCACACTGTCACACGTACACGCGAGGTGTGTTTTGCGCACCCGCAAATTTCTTTCAAAATTCCAAAATTTAGGAGAGTTGGCATATGCGCGGGGTGTCCGGATCTTTTTCCGTGTGACCGCGTAGCCTTCTCACTCGAGTAGTCCACTCGGAAACCTTGTGTCTAGTAAAACTCACTCCTAGTTTACCTAGAGTAGAGCTAAACCAACACACTTTACAAGGAGCATACATCATTTCATGACCGAAGAGACTTTATACCCTTGGTGTATTAAGTCCATTAGTCGACTTTACCTTAAATGTCCAAGTGGATTTTCGACCCCAAGTGACAACCTATCATTATTTATGTGCATATTTGAGAAATATTCATGCCTAAATATGGACCATTTGCTCTAATTAATTAAACTTTAGGGATTGTATGACTAACCTTTCTCTGACAGATACGAAGACTTGACAATGAAATACAATAAGTGGTGATCTAACCAAAAGGAACCAAAAAGGATGGACATACTAGAATTTCTTTTTCTTTAGGAAGTACTTTATGTTGTATTTATTAGACATGTAATAAATAATTTCAATTTCTAGTACTTTATTTTTGGAGAAATAAAATTGTTTAATTAATCAAGAGCAGTGGGATGACATATTATGGCAAATATACTTCTTAAATTTACGTTAGGCCAACCTCTGGCACAAAGAGGTTACAAGCATATTAGGGCACGTTTACATGTTATCTTTGCGATATATTTGACTTTACTTGCTGACTTGTTTACATGTTATTCTTATAACTTATTTGACTCTACTTGATAACTTGCATGCTACGCGATTTATTTGAATTATGTGAACATGACTTTACTTTTTCATTTAAAACTAACATTATTTCAGTCTTGTTAATATTTTTATTTTTATTTTTTCCCTACTAACGTTGATTCGTGTTGACAATCGAGCTGGCCAACCATCCTTACTTCACAAGGTTCAAGTCATCGACATTACCTCGGCGTAGTTGGGCTATTCAAGGAAGAAAAATTACTATGACTAATCCAACCGCATCTGATCCAATTGTTCCAGGACATATCATGGTTCCTAATGACTCTCCCGAGACTTCCGAAGATAGAACTACTATTCAACATGATGAACACATCGCCCGTTTGACTCAAGAGATTGAGGATTTACGTAGTGAACTAACTCGGGTTAGAGACTTGACCAACTTATCCATCACACTCCAAAGTCCACTTCCTGAACCTAGTAGTACTACACCAAACCCACCTCGTTTTCCATCACTTGATTCACCCGTACCTGAACACTTTCCTCCACAACAACCTCCGCCTACCAACAATAACATTCCTCCAACTACTCCGGCAAATCCACCAAATTTGCTACCCATCTGCACTCCTTCACAAAGTCAACCACCTACCTATGCTACTCCTCCTAATCCACCTGTCAACCCACAAAATCAACCTCCAACTCATACTCCTTACATTTCTCAACACATTAACACATATCCACAACCTACAATTACTCCCGTAAACCCATCAAATCTATCACCTCCGCTTCAAAATACCCCCATTGTCCAAACTTATCCAGCCCAATATATATAAAGGGCACATATTGTCAATCCTTATGTGCAACATGTTCCTTCGGTATATGCAGTGGAAACTCAAACCTATACCAATCCAATATTGGTCAAGTTTCAACCCGAGGTAGATCAATATGATAAAATGGAGAAGGATGTCAACGTAAAGGTCGATGATGTGTTAGCTAGAGAGATTCACGATCTTAAGGAAGCAATAAGAAATCTCCAAACTACTAGGGGAAACAAAAGCCTAGAATATGAGGATCTCTGTATGCAACCTGACATAGATTTGCCTGTAGGGTACAAACTGCCAAAGTTTGATACTTCCAATGGAATTGGTAATCCTCATACACATCTAAGGGCGTATTGTGACAAACTGGTAGGAGTGGGGAGAGACGAGAGGGTCAGAATGAAGTTGTTCATAAGAAGTTTATCTGGTGAAGCTCTTGCTTGGTACACACAACAAGATCTCCATAAATGGCGTGGTTGGAGTGATATGGCACAAGACTTTATGGATCGATTCAAGTTCAATACCGACATCATACCAGATAGGTTCTACCTCACTAAGTAGAAGAAGACGTCTACTGAGACATTTCGTGTGTATGCTCTACGTTGGAGGTCAGAAGCAGCTAGAGTCCAACCACCGATGAGTGAAAGTGAAATGACTACTACCTTTATTGAATCCCAAGATAACAGTTTTTACTATGAGAAAATGATAACCATGATGGGACAAAAGTTCACAGAAATCATTAGAATGGGAGAAATCTTGGAAGAAGGGATCAAATCAGGAAGAATCCAAGACTTTACAGCCTTGCATGCTGCAAGCAAAGCGATTCAATATGGTTCTATCAGTGGGAACAAAAAGAAGAAAGAAGATGTATCTGCTGTCATGATTGACCAATGACGCATGCCAGGTCAAGTTCCTCCCTACCTAAATCAACCACATCAACCCATTTACCCTTACCAATATGGTAAAGCCTCACAGGCTCTCTACCATCCTCCATCAACTCCTTACCATATTTACAACACCCAAGCGCACTACTATCAACCTCGAGCTCCTACTTATAATAAACCACATTCATACCAACCACTCCAAAATTCACCTTTTCAAAATCGACCATATGTTGCACCTAGAGCTCATCAGAATCATGAAATCAAAACCACTCGCAACTATACCAAAATAGCCAAACCATTGGCTCAACTGTTTTAGAGGTTGAAAATAGCAGGTATGATACAACCAATTGAAGGGAAAATTCCTGATCCTATTCCAAAATGGTTTGATGATTCCAAGCGTTGTGCCTATCATTGTGGAGTTGTTGGACACGAAACTGAAGATTGCTATGGTCTCAAAAACAAGATTGAAACTTTGATTAAAGAAGGAGCAATCCAACTTACTAGACCTCAGCCCAACGTGAACAACAACCCTCTGCCTAAACATGGGAATGCCAATGTGAACATGATAACTATTAAGGAGGATTTGGATGTGAAAGGAGGTATTGTGCCCATTGGAAGGTGAAAATTGATACTTTATCGGCCTTTGATGCTCATATCTTAACAACCCATGAACAAGCGTTAATAGAAGTTACTGCTGCAACATCGTATATGCCTCTCTACAACAGCAAGTCACCGACCATTTGTGGTGCTGAACCAGAGGAGACTTTGAAAAATTGGATGTGTACTCCGTCTCTGGTTCGCCGGAAGTCTTGGTAGATTGAGCAAGTAGTAAAACTTTTTGGAGTAGCACGATTTTACAAAAAAATTGAGGCTTAAATCGTGCCTTAAAACTTTATGTTGTTTTGCCTCATTTTTTGAAAGCTTAATTGCAAAATCTATGAATGCATTTCCTATTTTTTTAATTACCTCTTACTTATTACTTTCATTTTTCTTTCATACATTAATTTTCAAATTAAATCTGTCAACTTTATGATTGTAACATAATGAAACAAATGAACAAAGTTTGAAGCCAAGTAAGATTTTCGAAGGATGTGAACAATCGACCAAAAACATGACAACATCAACATGACAATATTCGAGCATGAAGTTTTCCATTTAAGAGAACCAAGAAACTACACCAAAGGGTGACTTTAGATAGGTTTCTTTTGAATGTAACTTCCACTTTTCATGTAATTCACGCACTACGTTCCGACCTGATTCTTTTGGTAGGATACGTAGGCAGCCCACATAGGGTTCAGTTTTACTATGGAACATTTCCAATTTTCCTTATCTGTAATAGGAGAACTACGCCTGACTTGATTCCCTCGGTGGGATACGTAGGCCACCCACATACGGTTCAGTCACATTAGGAGAGAAATTCAAAATCCCTTTACTAATTATGTAACTTGACCTACACATGACCCGATTCCATTGGCGGGATATGTAGGAAACTCATATCAAGTTCGGTCCCTTTATTAGAAAAATTCCAAATCATTTTTATGTAACTTGAACTACGTTCTGACCTGATTCTCTTGGCGAGATACGTAGGCAACCTATATAAGGTTCGGTTTCATTCCAATATAAATTTAACATACTTCTCTGAAATCGACACTGGGCAGATTTTGGAAAGTATGGTCAGGGAATGACCGGACATTGTCAAGCTATAGGCTGCTACCTGACAAGAAGTATAACAGACAAATGACGTTCATTTTGTTTCAAAATGATCACAATCTAAGAGTTGGCAGAAAATATATTTTTTTACAACTTATAAACATAGACTTACATTTCGTTTACACTTACAAATATCTCTTTCAAATGATAATTTTTATTTTTATAAGATATATTTTTATTTTTCATCTACCAAGTCTCAAACGGAGATCACAAGGTCTGAACAAACAGGATGGACAGAAGGCCAACAAAGTCAAGCTTTGAGTCAACGCGAATCAACACCCCCTTCCAACTAAGAATTTTTCTTTGAGTGCAGGAACAACAAAGACACAAGAAGTCACTACTGGATTACATTAAAATCAGTGTTTGCCTCCAGGACCTCGCCTGAACGAATGACCACATCTTTAATTTTACTTTATATCTTTTAATTCATCATGACTTTATATTCTTACTAACATATTTACCCAAAAATTGTAGGTAAAATTCCCCTGATTTATTGAATAAGAATCAAGTTCATTACAAGGGCCACTCAATTCACCAAATTGTACATCAAGGCTTAAATATCGAAGATCAGAGGTGACTTTCAACTAATTACGTTCATCAATATCAACGACAATCAACTTCACTAATTTTATTTTTAGTTTATTAAATACGTTTATTATTCACTTTATTTACTTTAACGACCTTATTTTAATTTTTACAGGAATCAGCAAAGGCCTTCGAAGACAATTAAAGACATCACTTGGCTCCACGGCTCCACCATCATATCTCACACGACTTTATTTCTCACTTACCTTTGACTTATTTTACTTTATCATGACTTTATTTATAACTTTACTCTACATTTTTACAACAATCAACATCTAGCCCTGAAGACAATTGGAGGCGTCACTTCATCAAACCCCGAAGACAATCGGAGGTCTCGTTTATCATTCAAGTCCCCGAAGACAATCGGTGGCGCCTCATTTATCATTCAAGTCTCTAAAGACAATCAGAGACATTATCTACATCATTTGCATAAGTCAGACGGCTACACTCTTACTTTATTCACTACTTTATCAATTACTTTAATCTACTTTACCTACTTTAATGACTTTACCTTAAACTTTACAGACATCATTCATCATCAAGTCTCTGAAAACAACCAGAGACGTCATATGTCATTATGTCTTCGAAGACAAACAGAGATACCAATTGGCCATACGACCTCATCATCATAAGTCAGACGGCTCTCAACATCAAGTCTCTGTAGACAATCAGAGACATCTTCATTTACCAAGTCTCTAAAGACAACTAGAGACAGCATTTGGCCACATGACTTCACCCCATTCTCACACATACATATATTACCATCCATTTATACATTCTTACACTTTAATTTTATCTCTCATTTTAATGACAAATTTTAACACGAGTTTCAGAAAAATAGTCTAAAGCAACCAACTGATAGACAGACCAAAGATTTACGCAGTCCTTGTGTGCTTGCTTTGTGCACCGACATAGCAGAATTCGAATCCGCTGGCTCAGATGAGTGGCTCTTGGCTTCGTAAACATATCTATGTTCTTGCTTTTTCACTACCAATGAGTAGGCAGCTTTGGATGCTTATGGAGATATGGCTTTGGTAAAGATCTGCTTAGCGTGTGCTTTCTCGGGTGCTACTTAGAATAGAGATAGTCAGACTCTAACTTGAGAATGTTATAGCGCTGTGAAATAAGGACATTCTGATCGACCCGATTGGCTCTCGTTCTGGTTTGGCGGAAAGGGGAAAAGCACAAAATCTTTCTTCCTGGTTGTCGACGCATCACAACATGAAACTCTCTCTTAGCAGTGAACTGGGCAATTTGTTGAGAAAATTTAGCTTTCCAACAAAGGTAAAAAAAAAACATGTGTTGAATACGGTAATACATGCCACTTCTCTATATAAATTACAGTTTTTACTAACAAGTTTATTTCAGTCTTGCCGAGAACATCCAAGAGGATGAATTCTCAAATCAAACCACAGGTGCGGACGACATAAAAAAGGATGTAGCACAACGTGGAATTTTTTCTTAGAAGTGAACTGGAGCAAATATGCTGAAGAGGAATATCAAACTCGTGAGCGAAGGTCAAGGATCTACTCTCAAACTCATCTCCACCTACATACCACGAATACCTGAAGTGTAGTTTATCCAATTTTTCTTTCGTAACAGCCTTTACATCTCAACTCAATTAACTCATTCCGTGATTCCTTCAGGCAAAAAATTCCTTTAGTATCACTTCTCTCAAACTCTTCTTGTGCCTATATATGCTGGTCGAGACAAAATTGGTTACTTAGTCAACTTCTTTGCCCGAAAACTCTTTCATCGTCTCCAATCAAAGAGGGGCAAGTTGTTGACACCAAATTTTGTCCCTCCTTTCTTCTAATTTATTTCGTTGAGTTTCTAAATTACTAATAAGTCGAATTCTTTATAATTCGCTATTTATTTTTATGATCTTTCTATTTTAAAATTTTTTTTTTTTATCAATATTACTATTATTACTTAAATGTCGTCTTGTTTAAAATAGTATGTCATTACTTTATTTCAAGTTTCTTCCTTTCTAAACTTTTTCGTAATATATATTATAGAAGCTCAAACGAGTTAATTTAAAGAAGGAAAAGCCATGAAAGTTGGGCCTAATTGAATCTCAAAATGCATCAAATTTTTAGCCTTTTATTTAATGTCAATCTGTCCAATTTCCAGCCCAAACGAGCAGCCCATCTACCCATTAATCCAAAATACAGCAGCCCAGTAAGCCCAATAGGCTCATATGTTTCAGCCAAAGATAACTCTATCTGCAGCCCTAATCTAAAGCTCTCAGGGCTGCAGAACGTCCCTCTCTGTTCCTCTTTCAGAAAATGTCAAAGTTCTTCAACAATGTCAGTATTCTGTATCCCCTTTCTACTCGAATCTGACAAAACCATGTGAAGTTTGACTAAGGAGCAACGTTCAAATTTCAAACTCATATTCTTCAAATCGAAATCCCGCCCAAAAAGTGGAGATCTTAAAACTCTTATATAAATACCTGCTTTGTTAGCCATTATTAGGGGGGACTTCTGGACTTGCTTAGAAAAAAAGATCACTCAACAAGCTTTTTTAACTCACAAGAACACTACTTCCTACATTTCGATATCATCAAACGAAAACATCTTCTACTCTAATCTCTATTTTGCTCGACTTTATCGGAGGAACGAGTGGAAATCCTTCCCGACGACCCCTGTTCACTGCTCCCCAAACGGTAATCTTAACTTCATTTTCCTCTTTTAGTTTATCTATAGTCTGAGCATATAAATATGTTTTAAATCATATCTTAGAGATTATTGAAGCATTTGAGTTATCTCATGAAGATTATGTTTTCATTTTGCTTTTCTCTGAACTCTTGCATGTAATGTTTATCTTTCTATATTTTCATAAAATTTCTAACTTGTAAATTAGAAGTCCTATTTTAAATAATTTGGTAATAAGCTTTGTGTTAGTTATTTGAAAACATGTGAATTTATTCAAAACCATATCCTGTTTTACCTCATTTTGTATGACTAAAATCTGATTTGAAAGTTTAAAAACTATATTCTATCCATAACTCATTTAGTAGAAAATTTAGAATATGTTGTTTTCTATTTCTGTTAACATTGTGAAATCAAGAAGCAAATTTAGTTATGCATTTATCTTAGAATAGAGATATAACTATACTAATACTAATATGCAAAATCTATATGTTTCAGATATTTTGTAAAATTACTCTTTTAAAATCTTTCTAAACTTGTGTTGATATATCTTATTGTTTCAAGTTCAGTGCACTCCCCTTTTAAATATGTTTGATAGTGACAATATCTCTAGATTTGAGTTTGTTATTTGAAATTCTATTTTTGTGTTATTTGTTTTTTTTAGTTGCCATTTTATAGGTTACATTCTAATGTATTTATTTTGCATCTCCATATTAAAATCTGCTCTCTAATACTAACTGTCATCTCCTTTTCTTTGCTTGGCATGTACACCGGAGTCGAAGAGTCTTACTTTACGACTCAAATAGAAATGAAGAGGGACGTGCCAAAACGGCAAATCCCAAAATGTTATTCCTTTACCAAAGTCAAATATAATTTTGGTTTATCCTATTTTTCTTCATTGCTTGTTTTATTGGTGTGATTGACATTTTATTTCAGTTTTGTGATTTTGGTTGCCGATAACTTTGACTTAGTCAACAATAATTTTCTTTTACTATTTTGTCACATAGGACAAAACATCTAGATATAAATAATGCAATTAATTTTCCTAATAATTCAAGCTTTATTCATTTCAACAAGTAAAATTTTATACAAACATAAGGCCATTTCACGAGTTTCATCACGTTCCAACTATACACATTTTTCATAAAAAATGTATTTTCAATTATTGAATCTAAAGTTTTTTTTTTCCTTTCTAAAAGTTAGCTTTATTATAAATAATTTTTACTTTCTTACACTTAGCCTAATTAATTATTTAAGTTCGGTCGGTTAACTATTTTTAATGGATCTTAAAGGATGCCTAACCCCTTTCCTTTAGATAAGTTGAACCCTTACCTAGAATCTAATGTTTGATAGACCTTAAAATGAAGTTTAACTTTAAACATGGCTTTAATCAATTTAAGTGTCCTAATTTACCGTAATAATTAGGTGGCGACTTCTTAAATTAGTCAATTAACTTCAGAAATCTTCAAAATATTGTACACTATTTTGACCCGGTTAAAATGGGGTATAACAACGATCCCCGGAGCAGGTAAGCCCCCCATTTTGCCGATTTTCGTGTGATATAGTTCACAATTTTTTTGGTTATTCGAAATTCCGACGTTATTTTTGTCGAAATTTTTCATGGACGTTCGTTATGACCTTTGCTATGGAGCCAGTTGACTCTGATAGCCAAAACGATGATTTTGCTGATTTTCGTGTGCTATAGTTACCATCTTTTTGGGTTTTCCAAAATTCCAACGTCATTTTTGCCGAAATTTTGCATGGACGTCTGTTAAGACCTTAGCTATGGAGCCAGTTGGCCCTGACGGCCAAAACAACTCAATTTCAAGGTAAAACAAGCCCCGGAGCAGGTAAACCCCCCAATTTTACAGAATTTGTTTTTGTGCTATATTTCACCATCTTTTTTAGTGATTCAAAATTCCGAGGTTATTTTTTTGAAATTTTTCATAAGTCCGTTAGGACCTTAGCTATAGAGCCAGTTGATCCTAACAGTCAAAACGACCAACTTTCAAGGTCAAACAATCTCTAGAGTAAATAAACCCCTCATTTTGCTAATTTTCGTGTGCTATTGTTCACCAACTTATTTGGCGATTCAAAATTTTGACGTTAATTTTAATGAAATGTTTCATGGACATCCGTTATGACCTTAGCTATGGAACAAGTTGGCCCTGACGGCCAAAACGATCCATTTTCAAGGTCAATTGATCCCCGGAGTAGGTAACCCCCAATTTTGCCAATTTTCGTAAGCTATAGTTCACCATCTTTTTGGTGATCCAGAATTTTGACGTCATTTTTGCCAAAAATTTTCATCGACATCCGTTAAAGACCATTGTTTGGTGCACTGTTGACGCGTCGCCCTATCCCTCCTAGCGCAACGGGGGCACGCCGCGCCAGTTTTCCACCAGGCGAATCTGATGAATTTTTCCTCTCGTTTTATGATACTAAATTGCTTTTCATCGATTTGTTTTCTCAAGTTTCCCTTAAATTCAATTACCCAACCTAAGTACACACTAGTCCACTCAAAACAACACTTAAAACAATCACTTTCATCTCAAGAAATCATCAAAACCCCAACAAAATAAGATTTAGAATAAACTTCAAGAACTGTAACGACCCGTTCCCATCGTTATAGAAAATCCAATGGGGAAATAATTAGGGCCAGAAAACTTTTGAGTAGTAACTTTAAATTTTCCAACCTAGTCCAGATTTGGACGAAATCAGAGTCGTTAAGGTGTAGGGAAATCTGGTAACAATCGGGTGACTTATTTATGATTTTGATTACATGAGTGGTTAGATAAGTCATTAAGCAATCTGTACGACCTTACGAAATTGAATTCGAGTGAGTAGAACTCCCGAAATTGATATTAGCGTGAACAATATTTTTTTAGCGTCGTTGGTTAAAGATGTGTTCTGAAATTGGGGTCTTGGAATTATAAAAATAGCACAATGATTTCGTGCAAGCCGCTGGGGCGGGATTTCTGCTGCCAGGGCGGGGGCGTTGTTGCTGGGTGAGGACAGATATTAGCTCGAGTGTGGTGATAAGTGCTTTGTTTTGTTTTTGAGTCTAGTAATGAGTATGATTGAAATTTTAGCAAAATATATGATAAGATCGATGTAGATGCGATCAATAATAAATGGAGATTCATGAATTCATAAAAATCTTCAAGGTACAAGCTAATATTGATAGAGAAAAAGATTGTGTTATATGGTGGAATTTACAATTCAATTTTTTTTTTATTGTAAGTCTATATTTGTGGTGATATATTTTGTCAAGGTATGAATTTGCAAGGTGATAAATGATTAATTGTATCCGGTATTGAGCATTTGAAAGGACTTACACCTGGGTTGAGTTGTAAAGTCTATTACTATTGATTGTTAAGTACCTAAGAAAGGTTTCATTTAAAAAGTGTTGGTTTATAATAAGGTAAATAGTCAGAGTGTTATGATGACTATTAGTATTGTGAGTATGATTCACTAGTTATTCTCTCGTGTGTTCTCACTTTTGTAGGTGGATCCCTAGTGGTGGATTAGGGGTACCAAATCTTGCAATGTTCTCTTGGTTAAGTGAGAAGATTGGAAATATTTGATTATTTCAAATGACATAATTGGTGTTGTGTTAGAGTTGTTAAAGTAGTTTAGTGGTTCTACATGTACCACCTTGCTTATGATATCTTATAGAAAAGCTACCATGTGTATTTGTTGTTGTCTGGCAATCTTAATATTCCTCTAGTCATCGAGGTCATGTATCGATTATGTGTGGTTGAATGTGGGGATCATTGGGTCCAATTCTACTGTTCTTAAGAGGTAATCTACAATTACTAAATCTAGCATTTCAATAGTGTTGTTGGAGGGGCTATATGCTTGGACATATCCTTCGATGAGTATCTGATTTCTAAAGATCAAATTTGTTATATCTTAAGCTCATGAAAATTTATGTTGTAGGATGGAGATATTGTTAAGAACTATGATTGTTTAGGTATTACGAGTGTGTGTTGGTTGATTCAGGTTCACTTCTATTTGTAGCGAGTATTGACTTGGAATTTTATCATGCTTAAATGCTAAAGGATTCGTCCGGATGATTGTGTCAAGGTCCTTGATAATATATGTTGTAGACGTGTGTACGATCAACTTTGGTGGTTGTTAGGAATCGCTTTTGTTGTAGTTAAGTTTACATATAACAATATTTATCACTCGAGTATTGAGATTACTTCATTGAGGCATTGTATGGGAGGATGTGTAGGTGTCCAATTGGTTGGTTTGAGGTTGTAGATGTGAAACCTTTGAGAGTTGATTTGGTTAAAGATGTTCAGGGTAGGGTGAGAAGTATCCAATCTAAGCTTCTAGCAGCCCAAAGTCGACGTCAACATAAAAAGTATGTGGTACAAGTATCCCCAGTTATTCGACGATTCAACTACTACTACTCTATTATTGCTTTAGCCCTTTTCTCCTAGTTTGTCACTCGGGGACGAGTGATGGGTAAATTGGAATCTATTGTAACGACCTGTTCCCGTCGTTATAGAAAAGCCAATGGGGAAAGAATTGGGGACATAAAACTTTTGAGTAGTAACTTTGAATTTCCCAACCTAGTCCAGATTCAGACGAAATCAGAGTCGTTAAGGTGTAGGGAAATCTGGTAACAATCGGATGACTTATTTATGATTTTTTTATTACATAAGTGGTTATATAAGTCGTTAATGAATCTGTACGACTTTACAGAATTGAATTCGGGTGAGTAGAACTCCCAGAATCGATCTTAGAGTGAACGATATTTTTTTAGCGTCATTGGTTAAAGGTGTATTGTGAATTGGGGGGTCTTAAAATTATTAAAATAGCTCACTGGTTCTGTGCAAGCAACTGGGGCGAGATTTCTACCGCTAGGGCGGGGCCCCTGTAGCGGGATGAGGACCGTTGTGGCGGGTCCGACGCGACTTAAGGTCGTAAATAAACCCCAAAATGTCTTTATTCTGCACGTTTCGACTTTGAGAGCTAAGGATTGACCCCAGATAAGTTCTTGACCATTTTTCACCATTCTTGAGGCTAAAGGTAAGGTTTTAACTCCCCGAATTTATTTTTCGATCCGTAGAACGTAGTTTCTTGGGTAATTATCATTGGGGAAAGGTTTTGATCTGAAGTTAATGGTGGAAAATCCCTAATCTGGGTATGGGGATCAAGGTTTGACCTAGGGTTGATATTATTGATTATGATTCGGGTAATTGGGTCTTGATTGTTAATTCTTGCGTATAAATTGTTGTTTGTAGACCTAGAACAAGCAGAAAGAATTTGGAAAGGGAAGATTCAAGTGCCTTAGGCGATTCAAGCTTGGATTCGAGGTAGGTGATGGTTATGATTTCATGTTGGTGTGATATATGATTGTAATTGCTCATTATAATGCATGTATGTATGCGAATGTTGCATTATTGATCACCCTAATCGTAAATGAGGATAATTGAATAATTGTATGTCATGATTCACCTCTTGTTGTATGATTGTGAGAATATACATTGTGATTGTGATTGTGGTTTGTTGAATGGATTGGGTGTTACGTTTCGACACACTAACTTGGATCTGTTGCCACGTTTC
Organism: Solanum lignicaule; assembly: GCA_029582545.1. Classification (NCBI taxonomy): domain Eukaryota; kingdom Viridiplantae; phylum Streptophyta; class Magnoliopsida; order Solanales; family Solanaceae; genus Solanum; species Solanum lignicaule. The sequence goes on from JAJOOF010000824.1 coordinate 34,270, forward strand.
GACATAAATATGGGATCGGTTGCCACGTTCCGGCATAAACATTTGATCGGGTACCACGAACTGGTACATTAACAATTTAGGTGTGGGTTCCAGAGAGGACCATTGAATTGGGTTCCATGAGAGGATCATTGAATTGTGTTGTGTATCTACTTGTGATGATTTCGTTCATATCTAATGATAATTGATATTAGAAGACGGTATGTTGCTCTAAATTGATATAAATGTGATATGTGAGAATTGTGAAACTGTTCGTTTTTTGTAATAGTTGACTAATATTGTATATGTTTGGTATATGCATGTTTTATAATGATTGTGATTACTTGCATGTGTTTCACTTATTGGGATAGCTGTGTGATCCTACCAGTACATTGTGGTTGTGTACTGATACTGCACTTGCTTGTTCTTTGTTGAGTACATGACATCTTCAGGCGACTATTGATAGACCTCAACTAGGTGACTATTGAGCGTGATCGGATTCAAGAGTGAGCCAGTTCTTTCAGGCTGCCATGGATCTTTCTTGTTTAAATCCACTGTTTTCGGACTCAGACTATTTGTTTAAGGTGTTTGTTTAGTGTCGGGGTTGTACCCCTTGTTATTAGACTTGTCGTTAGTAGAGTTTTGGTACATTGACTTTCAGGTTCTAGGGGTTGTTCTTCCACATTAGTTTGGTTAAGTTATTTGTTTAAACCTTGGAGTTTATGGGGACTCCATTTTTATTGACATTAAAACTTACTTCTGTATTCCTGCGTTTTTCAATTCCCAGAAGCTCCCCAAAGTATGGTTTATAGAAAGCCTTTCGGGTTAGTGAGGAAGATGATAGTGAAAGAGAGAAGAAGGAAATCCGTTTATGGCGGCTTACCTTTGTACATTCAAAAACAGCCCCGGGTTCGAAAGGAGAGAAACTAAAAAAGCTTCATGCCGTAGTCGAAGGGCATCTTCGGAGATACTGCGAAAAGGAATCTATTGATTCTCTCCCAATTGGTTGGACCGTAGGTGCGATGATTTACTTCACGGGCGAGGTCTCTGGTTCAAGTCCGGGATGGCCCAGCATTAAATGCCTTAGTGTTCATAAAATTTGTTAGTTGGGCTATAGTTTTGGTTCTCCCACCGGAGGGTTAGTGTGGGTGCCACACATAACGATCTGGGTCGTGACAAGAACACCTATCAAGAACTTAAATCCTTCAACTTTTGAGAATGAAATTATGCTGGAAATAAAATATTTGGCGTGTGGGTGAACAAACCCGACACTGTGGAAGCTTACATACCTCTTAGGGATTAAACTCATGGCGAAAATCCGCTACAAAACTCAAGAACCTCGACGAACGTCTTGATCCTCTCCTCTTTTCTCCTCTTCTCTCAAAACCATAACTTATTTCTTTGAAGCATAAACTGAATCCAATTAGTTTTGACCCCAACTTAATTGCCAAAATGAATTTAATTAATTGGATAGTGAAAAGACCATAATACCTTTCTAAAATCCGGTTTTGACTTTCCTTATCTAGACAACCCACTTCGAATGAACATATCTCCCTCATACAAACTCAAAACTGAGCAAATTCAGTGGCGTTGGAAAGATAATTCAAAGATATTTCCTACGGTATCTAGTAGCACACATAACTCATACTGAGCTAGGAGTTATGGTCATTTGAAGTCAATCCCAAAACTCATACTTAGCTTAACTTTGTCAAACTTTCCAAATTTGATTATTTTCTAAAACGGTTTCTTTCCAATTCTAAGTCTTTCTAGTTCTTTCAAAAAGTGAGGTGTTACAATACTTAGATTATTTCTTAAGCATTGTTTGATTTGGTACATTAAAAATAGCATGCATGATACCCTTCACAATTTTAGTAGAAATTTTTTTAAATTTTTTTTAGAAAACTTCCTTCTTTAATCATTCTAATTCATGCATTAAAATCATTGCATTATGAATACCATTAATTTATATATATTAATAATTTTCATATATTAATAATACACATCTTAATACACAACGAGTGAACTCGATAATAAATATTAATAGACAGTGTACAAAATGTATGTCATCTTTTGATTGATCTATATTAGATCATGAGTAATTTCGATAATAGCTGACATTAAATTGATCAAAATGTTGGGGTAAAAAAAGACAATAGCTTGATTATAAAAACAAATTCAATCAAGCTTATTTAAGATTTGTTGTTGTTCATACATGTGGTTCTCTTGTGTCCGGTTCTCTTGCAAATTGAACATTAGTTCATTCTCTTGCTTTTGAAATTCTCACCGACGCCCTTAACATATTTTTTTTCCAAGCTTGGTATCAACAAGAGGTGGAAGAATCTTCATATTAAGCAATTCTTCTGGCACACACCATTCCGACTCAAAAGGGACAACATTTATAGAATCCAAGTATGCAAGGAGGTATGATCAAATTTATACAAAGACGAATTTTACTCATAGATGCTCATACATACTCATTGCCATGCTTCAATCGCAAAGCGGCCATCGCATGAGCACAAATTATCTTGATCAAGTTATATTCCCTACAAGAACAAGAATTTTCTAGTAGGTTCACATTGGCAGTAAAAATTGCACCGAACACGGTAAATTGATTTTCGTCCCCGGTTACGTTCTCCACATACAAGGAGTCATCCTCGATCATTTTTTTTCTTTTAATTTTTTGGTAGCCGGCACCATTTGATTACCCATTGATTTGGGAATATATGCATGCCTCTCTCTGAACAATTCTCCAAACCTTTTAACAATCGAATTAAATATAGATGTCATTGAATACTCTCTTTCGTCTATCAACATAGCATTGAGGACTCGGTGATATTTATGGTCATCACATCATATCTATTGCCAGAAAAATGTGTCCTGCTCCACTTTTCAAAACTAATTTCATGCTCAAAGTCGACGGCTATCGTGGGACATTTATTCTTGAATTCTCCAAAATGATTGTTAAACTCCTCCAACGAATAAGCCTTTGCCGCATTGTAGTAACGATAGAGGGAATCTCCACAATGATAATTTACGCAAAGATTTTCACTGAGGTGCCTCATACAATATCCTTGGTGAGCATAATTGTAAACGTTCACAATACCGTTGGCGACACTCTCGTGCCTATCAGAGTTAAACACAATCTAGTTCATCGACCATAGCGTCTTTCAACTTCTCAAAGAAGAATGTCCAAGATGCATCATTCTCCTTGTTCACGACAAAAGGCAATTGGATAAACATGATTTTCCGTAACTTGTACAATAGCACCTAACAACACGCCCTCGTATTTATCATGTAAATGAGTGTCATAGACCGCAATTACCTTTCTCATGTGGGCAAATGCCCTAATACAAGCACAGAAGGCCAATAAATAATACATGAATCTATGACTATCCTTGTTTACCATGATACTATAGCTAGAACCAACATTAAGAGTCTCGATCATGTAGGAAAAAATCGGTAAGCGTGAATATCTATTCTCCGCTGTCCCTTGGACCATTTCCTTGACAATCACACCTCTCTTCCAACATTTCCAATAGCTTGGACTACAACGAAAAGAATTAAACATAGCCTTTTGAATCTCTTTAACATTTGGATCATTGCCATCACGATGCATATTTACACAAAGTGAAGCAATATTGACTTTGATTGAAATTTTTCTATGGCTACTGTTGGCATGTTCAACGCCACAATTGTGCTCGCCAATGTACTTGTAGATGCAAAATCTATCCGAACTCATATTTCCTCACCCATAACGTCCATGCACAGTTATGAGATACACATTTCACCTTTGAGTATTTAGTACAACTCTTCACAATAGCAAATCAAATGATTTATTTGCCGCCGCTTTGGCTAGTAACAATTGCAATTCATTCTTGTTACTGAAAGATTGATTTGTGCATAAATTAGTTCCATCGGAGAAGGAATAGTTGTATTGTGATCCTAATTCATGTTCTCCCTGCATTTCTTCACAACATTTGGGTTTGGGATCTTTCGCATCTACTGGTTAGCTTTCTACATTCCTTGGATGATCATGTAAATTCATTGAATGATCACCCAAGCTCTCATTTGAATGATCACCCAAGCTCTTCTTTGAATGATCACCCAAGCTTTCATTTTCAATCGAATAATTGTTGTCGTTAAATGAATTCGTTGGTTCAATAGGAGGCCTCGCATTGACATTTATCCTCAATGTAGACCTAGAGCCATCAATACTAATATCTAACATGTATAAGCGCACATGCCTATCATTTTTTTTTAATGAATGTGGAATATATTTTTCTCCTCCCATTCATTTGATAGCTAATCACCAAGTCATTTGGCTCGCAAGTTAACTCACCGGCCTCAATTACGCTTGCAATCATACCGTCATATGAACCATTGCGACACAATGCAATGGACACTGCCATTTTATTAAAAGATTTCCAATTTCAACTTTTGGGAGTCTCCTCCCATATTGCCATATAATCACCACCAAGAACAACAAATTCATCCACTATCATTATAGACTACAAATATAGATACTAGATTACAATATCAATCTTTAACAATCGATGAGATACGAAATTCGTACAAAAATGCGACTGAATGAGATCGGGTTCAAAAATTGAGCTCTTGCAATGGATAAAAACATTTTTAATTCTTCTAAACTACTGAAATGTATCTACTAATGAATTATAAAGTGATTATGGAAGATTTCTCAAGCTTCTAAAATGGCGGAAAAATAATTTTGAAGTTTGATTTTTGAAAAAAAAAAAGGAGTAAAAATGAAAGCAATGAGTAGGAGATGATGATTTTACATTTGAAATGGATAATATGGCCAGAAAATTCGTCGAAATCGGTAAAATCAGCAGCCAAAACGAGCTACTTGTTGGAGAGTTTTTCTTTTTCTAATATAATTTTAAGCACTGGAAATACACATATTATTCCATATTTGTTGGAAAAGTGTACATATTAAAACTTAGGAGATGCTTTTGTATGTCCCATGAACATGGATGATGTCATAATTAGTGGCTATACCACAAATTTTTGAAGACTTGTGACTTAATGTCAAATTAAGTTTTGAGAGTGGCTATTTTGCCAACTCTCCCAACTATCCTAGCCACATTCTGGAACTGTCCACGCAAACTATGTGATTGGTTACGTGACCCAGGTTTGCCCTACTGCGTAGTTGCTCTGTTATTTTTTTAATAAAACGATCATAACTTTTTACTCAGAATTTGGATTGACAAGAAGTTGGATGCATTGGAAACTAGAATAAAATATCATTATTTTGATAGGTTGTGAAACATTTGTGAAGGAGTGGGTGTTTTTTTTTTTTTGGGGGGGGGGGGGGGGGGGGGGGGGGGGG